>CABFOW010001923.1:94161-113817 GCA_902141385.1 Timema californicum
CCCCCCTCCCTGCCCAAGCAAGTGTATCTCTTAATACTTGTTCGTGTTGTACACACATCTATAGTTGACGATAGGTTTTGTGTAAGTGGTCATCTCTCTTTCTTTTTTTGTGTGCCCCTCTATATGTCTGTCTATACTGTGTGTGGGTGTTACAGTCGCCTACTCTCCCCCCTCCAAGCTTTGGGCCCGGCCTCCTCCATTCCCGCATGCTGTGGCAGTCTTGCCACCTGTCCCAATGCACGGTAAGTTAAATGTGTTGTGTACAAATATAAAATACTACTCTCTATATAGTAATCAACTTATATTTTACATTGTGTGCTTTAATTCTAAGGTTGAATGCATGTATACATTATTTTATTTATTTTTTCTTCAAGTTTCGTAGACATTGTGCAACCAGTTCTCAAAATTGTGTTATATTATGAGCTTGTTTAACTCGTAACGAAAATTGTGGTTTTTAAGAAAAATAAGTAGAAACTTTCTTCCACTAAACAATATTTTATTGGTTATTATTATCTCTTTCATCCTAACCTAATTCTAGAACAATACAATATATCACTTTTAAATTTAGTTTCAATTGTTTCTATGCAGTTTTTCTTTGTGGATGCATAGAATGGTAAATAAAAAAATAGGTTCAAATCCTATATAATCCAAATCCTAAATTTCCTTTCTAATCTCTGAATATTTTTAAAAATGTACAATTTTAGTTTCAGTGAAAATATTTAAAATCTAAATTAAAAATAGTCGTTTATGGCCTGGGGCCCACTGAAAAATACCGTTTTGTTTTATCATGTCTAATACAACAACAACAACAATGATTAATTTTTTCTTGTAAATTAATTATATTAGTACAATAATTTTGTAATCTTTGGTGATTTTGTTATTCTCTCAGCTACACTAGTCTATAAAACTCCTTTTACCATTTGCTTAAAACTGTTATCAAGTCAAGATCTTCATGGTATTTGAGATGATTTATAAAGATGTTTATGAATCTCGAATCTCTCGAATACCATATAATTTGAGCATCCATTTCTAATTTAAATGTATTTAAATAAATCCTCTTTTCATTCGGTACATAATTTTCTACTTTGAAGAAGGTCCAGAAGAAAAAAAGGTGTTATATATGAAATATCACTTTAAATATGGAAAAGGAACGCATCATATGAACCTTGATTTTTATAGGAAGCCACTTTCGATTACCAACATTGATTGAAAGTTACTAAAATTTACATTCGAGAAATATATCTTAGTTGATTTATTAATTATAAAGTTAATGTAAAAAGTTATCTAAAGCTGTAAATGTAATTCTTTTTTCGTGTCCTTGTGGCAACATGAGTTTCCACTTTTCAAATAACAGGCTTCATATAGAAGTCAGACTGTACATTGCACTACTTCCACTGCACAAATAGGCGTTGACAACCTCGTAAAGAAAATATACCTTTGTTTCACCTTATCATAATTCTTCTGAAGGTAATTGGAAATGTGCATCACAATTTCCTGGAAGACAAAACTAAAGGTCACAATAAACAGATTTAAAAAAAATGCCAGACATGGATATAGAAATGTGTTGGTGACAAAGAAAGGTTAACAAAAGGAACAAAAACAAGGAAAATAAAAATATACCGTTTTAAGGAAAATCAGTTTTATAATGTGCTGAATATTTAATATTTCTCACTTTTACATCAACTCACTTTGTTCAGATTTTGTACAATTCACTTTATATTTTTTTTCAAAATCATTTAATTTAGTTATTCCATTTTGTACCTTCCTCAATATTATATATATTCTAATGTGTGAAATCAGCACTAATTAACTAATTCTATTTAGAACTTTATCATAATTTCAGTATAGCTAGACTGCTGGACACTCAAGACTAGTGGTGAAAGGAGAATTGGAAAGTTCCAAATTTGTTGAACAATTTTTTATTTTTTTTTCCACTTTCTTCTACCCAATCCCCTCCCCCGAAAGAATGTAATGCAAAGAGTTCCAAATAGCAATTGGATTGTGAACGTTAAACTAAATATAAATATAAACTGTTACAATGGTATGCTCATCAAACCAAAAGCTCAGAGAAATCACCCGTCTCGTGTATTATTATTATTATTATTATTATTATTATTATTATTATTATTATTATTATTATTATTATTATTATTATTATTATTATGTGCCCTGTCCTTTACCTCCTCCTTGAGCTCCAGAATTTCCTTCCAAGTTATCTAATATTTGAATCATCCTTCCTAAGCTCATCTTTCCCTCAACCTTTCCTTCTATGATGTTGCTCAGGGGAAAGTCAAATCTCTCCCTTACCACATTTCAAAGCTCTCCAAGTATATCTTTTCCATCTTCCTAAGAGTCCAAGCTTCTGCTCCATACAGCGCGATGCTACAAATGTAGCATTTCATCAGTTTCTTCCTCAGTTCCAAAATCAACTTATTGGTCAGCAGTAACCTCTTGTTGAAACTCTCCTTGGCCTCAGTTGAACAGACTGGGTGACAAACAGCATCCATGCCTCAATCCCCTCCCCTTCCTAACTCTACGCTGTTGGTCCCTCCAGTTAATGCCGATCTTCTTGAGTATTTCCATGAGTTTTTTTTTACACTTCACTCTATAGAACGCCTTTTGCCAGTTGATGAAACCATTGTAGACCTCTTCCTTGACTTTCAGCATACACTCTGAAATTATTCTCAACGTCCTGATGGTATCTCTGGTTTCTTTTACTTTTCTGAATCCAAATTGGTCTTCTTTAGATAATAATGGTCACATAATTTTTAATATAATATTCACCACCAAACTAAAATTAATTTTAGAAAAATAATACTTAAATATAAAATGGTTAATAACATTATTTCTATAACAAAATCAAAAAGTTAGGGTAGCTACAATCAAAAATAAAATATATTCTTTAAACATTTTTTTGTTTTATAAGTGTGCAAATGTTGAAAAATAAGAGTACTTGCGGACCAATATCACAATAATTGATGTAATTGTGGTTGTAGAAAATTGTACCCATTAGATGATTAAATTAAACAATTACTTTTGTCCAATGGAAATTAGAACAAAATTTTGATATAGTTTTGGACATTTATGCTTGTGAAAAATACAAAATGTTGCACTTTAAATACTGAAAAAATCCAAGAATTTTGAAGTAAAAACTGTGTGCTCCCTAAATTTTAATATTTGTACAGGTTTTTTAAAAGGTCAAGTTTGAGAACTGGACTCCTCTCATAGCTCAAGACTTCTGCTATTCATGTATTGGCGCTTGTATCTAAGATAAAAGATGGTCATTATTATTCCTTGTTGCAGGCTCAATGCCACCTCCTCGGGAGATACCACCTCGACCACGCCAACCACCGGCATACAACGTGGCTGCCCACATGGCCCGACTGCAGAGACTAGGGCGCGCTCACTCCCACGAAGGAGTCACGGGAGGCTACTACCACACTGACCCAGAAGAAGATGGTGAGTCGTCATCTCTGTAGCACCCAGTTGTTCCGTCATACTTTGATTCTATTTAGTTTATGTTATATATGATTTAATTAAGAGCCCACTTCAGTATAGGAACTCCATTTTTCACAGTATAGATTAAAAGTTGTTTTGAAATTGACTCTAAGAAGTGACAACACACATTAGTTAGATATTATTTTGTTCATAAAGTTGAAATAAATCATCCCAGTTTTTTGATATAGTAAAAAAAATACCCAAATTAAATATATTCCTAAGATACAAGCTTTTCAGTATTTTCTTTAAAATTGAATCATTATGTTTGTTTTGTATGGTTAAATTTGTATCTGTGAGACACCTCTAAATAATTATGCACAGGAAATTTTTATAAAAAAAAATTATAAATGGGCTTGTCAACAAATATTGTAGATAATAAGTACCAGGCCTGGCATATGCTTAGTAATTTTGCTCTCTATTGAATTTTAATTATTTAGTTCATTCATTCAATCCAAACTCAAGCTATCAATATTTAGTATGGATAGGGGAACTTTTTGACCCTTAATACACGGCCCTCATTTTATAATAAATTAAAAAACAAAAATAATAATAATAAATTTAAATAATAAAAATAATAATAATTTAATATGGTAGACAGCAAGCCACATTTCCCAAACACATTCTTCCCACGTCACTTATTAAGTTCTTTATTGGCACATACTAATGTCATCAAATGTTAGTTTAAAATTTTAATAATCTTTTTTAGCTTCATAAAAAGTACCCGGAGGTACTTCTTTTTTCTTAATCTATTTTTATACTTTATAGGAATTCTTGAAACCTTGAGAAAACCTTTTTATTTCCAGATGATGAAGATGCACAGGTGTCTGCGGTCTAAACGATGTGTACATATCCCGTGCAAGCTTCTGTTCTACCTTTAATTCTTCCATACACTTGCAACTACTTCCACACATCATGTGTATTGTGTATATGTTAGTGCTTCAAGAAGCCGTCAACACTCGAAAATGAGTCTTAAAAAAACTGCTATCATAGAAAAGTTGGTTTTTAAAAGTAAATAAACTACACTAGAATATGAAACTGTGACTGAAACCAAAGAAGGCTTAAGTGTCTATATTTTAGTTTTAAAATGTAAATGTTTTGAAAAGACATTAGTTCTGTGTTTTAAAAAGAAAGCATTTTTGTATATGATCTAAACTATGTGGCTAAGTGGTTTTACTAAAGTAAAATTGAGCAATGCAACGCAATGCCTGACAGAATTTATGTATTTGCTGTAGTCTAAAGGTCCATCCTTGCCAGTCGAATGGGAAATGATTGTCTAGCTTTTGCACAGATGTATGTATATATTTTGTTGGCTTTTATGAAGAAATGCTAAGTGTTAAATGATTTATTTGTAATGACATGTATTGAAGTACGAAGATTAGCTGAGCAGTTCTTCCTAATTAACTATAGTACTTCAATAATTTTAATTTCTTTCAACTCATTTGGAAGATAAGGTATTACAAATTTTTATTATGGTCATATCTATTTTCTCTTTATAAGCAAAATCTGAAGTAAATTATAGGCCAAAAGGAAGTGAATCAAATAAATGAATATATTATTACAACAGCTTTAAGTTATCATCTGAAAATTGATAAGTATTTAATTATGTTTGCCAGATGTTAAAATAGTAAAAGTTTATCTACTATATAACTAAATTTTTACCAATATAGTTTAAGCCCACTTTTTATCAGATTCAAAGGAAATTCCTCGTGTTTAAAATACAACCAAACACTATAATTTTACCTACTTAAATATATTCTTAAGTATCACAAACCAATATCTTTCTGGAATGTATGACTCAATGGTGATGTCTCTTTCTTTGCACAAATGATTTTGGCATCTTTCTTATCACTGATCACAAAAGCCAAAACTATAAATGAATTAACCTTCTAAACAATATCTGAGTTAACTATCCAAACACTAAACAGCATTTCCAATAACATATATATCAGATATTTTAAATATAATAATCTCACTTGTGAATTTTAACTAAAATATGTGTGTGATATTAAGAACCGGTCAAGCAAAAGATAAAAAACTATGATTTGAACTCTTTATCTCCCAAATGCTTTTTAAATACAATTTGTTAAAAATATATATGGGCTTCCCTTTATTATGCCATCACGGTCCAAAAATATACACAAGAGTCGCGATTATCCAACCTGGTTCTCGGCGTTAACAAGTGCATTTAAAATAAACCAATCAGTACATATCCAATAGTAATTAAAAAATTTTTTTTATCACAAACTCCTAACAACTGTTACATTGGAAACAGCAAATCATAACTGCTATTCATACGATTGACACATAGTAAAGTACTATTGGTCGATGTAGATAGCAGCACTGTTTTGATTTGGCTGGAAACAGAAGCTGTGTCAAGGGAGGTGTGTGTGAGGCGTAGCTACATGAGGCAAACTCATACTGCAAATTATTCAGACTAGTATTCCGTATTATCCGGCTCGGAATGACGCCACTTTAAGGCGGATAATCGTGACTCTACTTTTGGAAATTCGTAACACATGACTATAATTGGCAACAGTTGATCTAACTTGTGCAAGTGTATAGTCATCAAGAAAGTCACACTCATACGATCGAATCTCCTTTATAGTGGAAATATTAAGAACTTGTAAATACAGAACATTAACCGAATAAAAGAGAATGTTACTGTCTAAAACCATCATGACTTCCAAGAAGAACTGTATGTTTATATATTACATTCCTTGTCTTCAAATCTTTGTGTCTTTTAAATGTCGTGCCGTGAATAATAAACTAGTGATTTAGTTTTTTATGTGTTTTGTAGTTGAAATTAAGATAAATTACTCATCTCCTGATCTGTAACACATTTAAACAACAGTATTTTAACATTTTAAGCATTTTTATGTATTATTATATTAATTACAATTATTACTGTTAACGTCATATACATTATTGTATCCCAGCATGAAAACTCTGTGTATTCTTTTTCAAATAATGCAAACAATAAACGTTAATCTAGATATCAAAATTTATGAATAAAGTCTGTAAAAATTGTCAGCTTGATACTAAATCACTTTCTAAATTAGATAATGGCAAACTAAGAATATAAAGAAGATACATTGTAAGGATCTAAAAATGTTATCTGTGGGAGGATTACATTTGGACAAGACTACAGACCTGGCGAAAGACAGAACACATAATAATATTCAAATAATGTTTAACAAGCGGGTAGATAATGTACCTTTCTTTGAGTCATCTTTCACGCAGGATGAAACAGACACACAACACTTTATATTAAGTTCAAGATTCACCGTAAGTGCTTCAACACTTACAAGTGATAGATTTCAGACTGGGAGGAGCACAATACGTTGCTCTACACAGAGCAGAGCGGCATCGTGATAGGTTAGGGAGACAGTCCCTTCAATCTTATCAGTAAACTCTGGCAGACACTTCGACCATCTACTGATCTTGGACATTCCATTGCCGGGTACTGTAAATCTTTCAAATGTTGTTTAAAAAACTATCCTTAAAATAACTAAACATATTTTCTCTTAAGTAATTATTAATATTTTACAGCCTTTAATCAAACACTTGATATGATATTAAAGCATATCTTTTGAGTTTGAATGTTATCACTTATACCCTACTTACGCCATAACATATATTACTGAAACATAGTTATAAAAACAAACACTTCTTTTATATGTATCAAACTGACAAACCTTTTTTTTATAAAATATAAATATTTTTGATATAACACAAATATTTGAAAGAATGTTATCAATATTATGTTATCTTATTTATTTAATGGACAGTTAAAACAACTATAAATTTGTTTTAGCAATAAAATACATTTTTCAATTATCTTTAAGTTAAAACATATTTAGGAACTTTAACAATTCCAGAACCTTTTAAATAATGTTTGTTGTCCTAAATCTTTAGCTAAATTACAGTTCTCTAAATTAATAAAAGAGATGTACAGTATGTTTGCTCTGACCGGGGCCTAACCTAACTATCCTCTCAGTTGGCTTCCTTCACTATCACTTGCTTTGCATTATTGGACAGTGTTTTTACACTCTCGTATTATACATGTTTAATTGAAAAGATTTATTTTCACTCTATAATATATACTATTACATTTATTGATAACATGATAATCCATATTAGGAAAGATTTCCAGGAATATTTTTTTTCCTTTTTATTGGAAGTTTTCTCATAAACATAACAATTTAAAATAAACAAATGCTCAAAATCAAATTTTCTATAGAAACCTTTAAAAATTAACCCAATAAAATTATTTTATACACAATTTTAATGCTCAAGACAAAAAACTAAATTGATAAATCACATTCCATGCTAAAAATCTCTGTGTATACAATATCAGTATCCATAAAAAATCATAAATTGTTTATTAGAAAAAAATTGTATTGAAGAATAAATATAAACTTTCATTTATTTGTGTTACAATGCTTTAAAAATGCTGACATTCTTTATTTTAAAACATGAAAGGAATAAACAAACTATTGAGAAGTAACAAGAGAAGGACCCTTCTGGGGAATGAGGTGAAATAGGCTCTCAAATTCGACATACTTTTCTATCTTCTAGCTCTAGATGTCGCCTGAAAGTGAACATCATATTTTGACTCCCACCAAATTAAACTACGATCACAATTGCTCATTCACATGTGACCTTAATTAGTACTTTTAGCAGTTTTCATTATTGAAATATTGTGTTTCTTTTTTCATCTACTTATGTATGACGTAACTCTTTTAAGAACACTTTTCTCTCATTTTAGAGATAAATTATTTAGCCAGTTATTTGCAGTTTCTATAAAGAGTCAACTCTTCAGCTCTTGGTACAGCTGGTGTAGTAGTAAAATGCATGTAACATTCACCCATATGGGTACTAAAATGCCGTACGTAAAGATGTATTACTCTTTAAGCTGTGAAAGTAATTTGGGATTGTTCCCTATAATTTTTCCATGTACCACCTTTCATATATACAGTTACATCTTAAAGGGGGGAATAAAATGTATTTACAATTTAAAGGATGAATCGACAAGACAACGGTGAATTATAGTTTGTATTGATACTTTTATTAACATACTATATCAGTGCTAGTGGGGTGGGCTCAGCATTTTAAGCTAGATTATAGTACTTACTCCCCTGCCCCTCACTCCTCCTCTCCAGGTGAACTTTCTTCTTTTGTAACTACTCATTAGTTTAACTGTTCATAATTTCTTCACTGTCCATGTTTTAAAATAATATATCCATGAATATTTCCTGTTAAGTGTTTAACAACTCATTAAATCTAGCGAGCAGAGTTCCATGTTCCCCATTTGCGTACATATATTCTACAATAGTTTTGTAGTAAGGATATACAGGGTGTTAAAAAACACAAACCACTGGTTAAAATAATGTCGGTTAGAGTAACTATGTATTACATGTCAAAGAGCTTTAAGTTTAGTATTTTAACTGGTCCAACTGTTGATAGTGAAGTAAAATAGTTTTGATATTGTCCATTGCATGATTTATCAAATAAATATAACACTTAAAACAGGCCACTTATAAATTCAAACCTATTTTATTTGTATGCATAGAAATAAAAAATAGTATAGTTATCAATAAATACTCATTGTAAAAAGAAAGAAAAAATGGCGCCAAACGGCTGTATTGAATTAAACATTGAAAAGAAGATAGAAATGCAAGGTCTAAACATTTAACCAGAAAACTGTAGGCCTTGCTCTTCTATCTTCCTTGCAATATTTAATTTCTCTGTACAGTATAAAGATTAATATGTGTTGAAAGATTAAATCATCTTCCTTGTATGTTACAAATATGCATTCAAAGTATTAATGTCTTTGTATAATGCACGTAAATAATATTATAATCTATGCACATGTTTTTATTTGCCTATGTGTGCAATATTATTCCTTGTGACTGTACGACACGGAATATTGTATTATAACTTTCTTTGCGTTGTAGATAAATCTAGAGCTCAAATTGATTATTAGTAATCAGTTATGTTTATTTGAGATGGCTGTTTATACCTATATGTATTTAGTAGGTTCATCGTCCTGCTTTTTGTTGTTATCGTGTATATTTGATGTTATTTGTGTAAGATGTTTTATGTTTTATACATATTAATACATTTTTTTCCCCTAGTCTTTATTATTTCATTAATATTAACAGTATCGGGAATGTGCTATGTCTCTTGTATCTGCTAAAAAATTATATTTTGGAATAAACACATTTGGATTACTATTTCTATTTATTTTATCTCTTTTATGTTGCATCATACTTTTTTTTAATATCAATTTCTTTTATTTCAAAACTAATTTGATTAAAATTTAATTTTTCACACAAATTAACTAATCATTTTCTTCATAACTTTGGGTTTTTTTTTAGTTATCGTTCAAAGAAAGTTTATGCAATAAATGGTATTTTTAAGGTTATTTGTAATGTGCCAAGTAGTTGAGATAATATTTAATAGTGACTCTTTTTTTATGTGAAAGTTATAACATTTGGCATAACTTTCCTAACAAATAGAACAGCACAATAAAACATCTATTAATGGTTGTACTATGTTAAGACATTTGTAAGTTGGATTTGAGCAAATTTGCCATTAGACAAATTAAAAATTACTAAGCAATGAAAACTATTAAAATATGCTCACAAAAAAAGAAATCACCCTTGTAATTTTTGTAATCAGTTTAAAACAAGTTATATTTGTATCACCTCTTTTTTAATATTAACAACTATTTATTCTTAAAATATTTTAAAATTAAAATTAATTGTTTATGTACATGTACAAATTTTTGTTAAACCATATAAATGTGTATTTCATTATGATGTTTGCTCTTTTGTAAGGGTCAATATCCATAGCATCTTTTTAGCAATCTTATGCTCGGTTATTTCCTAATGGAGTTTGCTAACATAGTAAATGTTGGGCCCTTTATGGTGGCTCTTCACTCTTGTATTGTTAGTGTACAAACAAATATATATATATATAAACAAACAAACCATTTATTTTAATTCAACAAGATTTAAGTGATAACAATCTGCTGGTTTTGTTTTATTAATTTGTTGGAGAATGCATGCATTCCTGTCTTTAAAAAAACATTTAGTATTATTTGAAGGAAAAAAAACTGTTTTAAATAATTAAAAGAAATGTGTAATAAACAATTTGTTTTATTTCAAATCCAAAACATATTATTCTGTTCCTGACTACGTTCACTTTTAGAATATATTATTGGTTTTAGGTGGCATCTTTATTCATATCCTAAGACTTCTATGAAATATTAATTATTTTTAAAAATAAAAATAATCAGCTTAATTATGATTGTATTTTACCGACAATTTATTTTCACACACAAAATTTGACCGTTTCAATTGTGTGAATTTTTGCTTGATCACTCAAATAGTTGGCTCACTGTATAGGCGATCTAGCAAATTTTACCGGAGTGTAAAAACCAATAAAAAAACTTATCATGTGGTTTGATTTATGGAACAATAAATCACTCTTCCATGATATATATTTTGAGCAATATTGTTAAGATCATTTTCGACAAATTCTGAATTTTCAAAAATTATGTTTCAGTAGACTACTTTAATTTTAAAGCTAGAAATAGAATAATAATTTGGCTTCAAGGTATGAAATCTAAATAAGTTTTATAAAAATCTGCCAAATCATCTCGGCTGTAGTCTCAAATACAGACAGAATGGAGAACAGAAATAATGGTAAAACTAAGGGTTTTTTTTTTTGTTAAGAGGCACATAAAACATCAAGAGCTATTTTCGAGGTTGAATATCTTCACAATCACAATACTTTCTTGATAAAAAAAAGGCAAAAAATCGTTAATTTTGTTTGCTTACAGCCATGTCTTACTGCCTGTTCAGGTTATACCCATATTTTATAATTACTCTAATGGGGTAAGGGTGAGGAAGGAAGCAATTTAGAGGAAGTCTACCCGTATTTGCGTGGAAGGAGATTGGTAAATCATTTAGTAAAAAAATACATTATACCCAATCGGAATTTGAACCCTGATTTCCCCGATATCAGCAGGCCGGTCTAACAGGAGTGTGATGCCTTGTTTGGCCACTGCAGAAGGTTCAAATAATTTAAACTTTTTCTAAAGGAATTCACTGTTTAAAATAATTCCTGACATTTGTTAAAGGACTTGATGGGGAGCTCCTCCACTAGGACACCATAATGGGAGAGGGAGATACTTTTCTACAAGGGAGGGTTGTTCTCTTTTATATAATGTATTATATAGTCTTGCCCTAATTAAAACACACCTGCACACTATCTTATACTCATATAAATAAAGTATTGTAATCTTAAAACATTTTCAACCTCAATATTATGGTAACTCTCGAAATTTCCCATGCCTTTTAACGCAAATAAGTTTTACAAACCTGAATGTTTGTACTTGTGTGTTCTTGTGGCTACAGCTAAAAAAACTCTTTGCTAAATTTGGTCCAAACTCATAAATAGACATTATTTGGTCATTAATTTAAGTCAAACTCAGGATTTTATTTCTTAACCTAAAATTAGTTCTATGCATGATTTTGGAAAATTTCAAATGTTGACAAAATATTTTGTTTTTGAGAGGAAAAATCATTTAAGGATAATTTAAATCTTTTTTTTTTTACTGAAAAAGGGGGCTAATGTTTGGGGGCGGGGGGACTGGCAGGTTCCAGGGAGCATGAAATTACAAATATTACATTACAGTTCTTAAAATACATATATAAATAATACCACTAAAGTTACAGTTGCAAGCTGAAATAAAATGATGTGTTTACTTTTTTTTTATTGGTAAATTTAATACCATGACCATTTCAACTACATTATCGATAATTACGTCGCTTTCAGTCAACTTTAAAACACCGGCTTCCTCTTTCTACTGATACGAGCAAAAATATCTCTAAATTGTAAGGGAGTCCATTTTTTTGAATATATTATAAGTTTCGTAAAATGTTTCTCCGTCCGCTAATGGTGTTAGTTATAAAGCTAATAACATTATACAGTCACTAAAACAAATGCTTTGTACGTTTTGGCTTAAGAAATTATTCCTAAACAACAGAGGGAGTGGTTTTACATTTAATGCCATCACACATCTTCACAAATGATGTATTCTGGGCATTCTCAGACTTGATTTACTCACTGTAACTTTAGATTGCAATTTAATTTTTTTTTTAAACTACTTCGGTGGTCGCATGGTCTAAGGCGCTATTCTCTCAGCAGACTAGACTCCCGATGACAGGGAGATTAAAATTCAAATCTTGGTCAGGTAAACTGAGGGTGGTCTTTTCAAAATATTTTACCCCTCTCCACGCAAATGTGGGTACAATTCATCTAAATATAACCTTTCTAATCTCTAAAACAATTAGAGTAAGTACATAAGCGTATAGCCCAAACGACTAGTAATGTATATATATATATGGACCAGTTCACCCCTGTTGGCATTTAAAGATAAGAGTAATGTAACATAATATGGGAAGATGACTTTTTAATGAATGTAGTTTAAATATTATGTAATAAAAAAAACAAATAGTTGGTACCTAAATTAGGTTACTTATGATGTTTCCATGTCCACCGTTAGTATAACCTCCCCTCGTACATTTATGGCTAATATGGATATTATTTCACAACCAAAAAAGGTTTTTTTACACACGCCATATTTTTTTAAACATTTATATGTGAATAATAAAGATCACTCCCCCACCCCCTTTTTTGCTATTTTTTTTATTTTGTTTATAGCATCTTGCTCCCGCATTTGCGTGGAGTGAGAGTGGTAAACGATTTAGGAAAAAAAAATACCCTCAGTACAAACAGTGATGGAGTTTGGTTTGGTAGTGCCTTCCCCCTGACCCCCCTCCCTCCCCCATTTTTACCCTATGGTGTTTAAAACATTGCCACCCCTCCCCTTTTCCACTTAGCCATCATGTTATAATGAATTCCACTTCATTGTTAAGAAACATTTTTTTTAATGTAGAAGGTTGTATTATTTATTTTATCTATAAATATTGTTTTAATATAAAATGTTAAATATATAATTTGTGCTTCAATTATTTTTATGTCTACTTATCAGCAACAGTTTAAAGAAATATAATCAAAAGTGGTATAAATGTCTGGAATAGGTAAGATAAAAATGTACAGTAAAATATAATTGTACTATTTATTTACATAGCCTCTAGATGGTATAACATAGCCTTTTACATAAAACTAAAAAAAAAGCTTTAAAAATTTTAATTTTATATAAAAATACAAAGCATTTTACAAAAAAAATCTCTAACTTCTCTCTTCGGGACTCTGATGCAACATCGTGCATATCTAGACATTAGTTCAACAGAAAAACCACAGAATCTGCAGGATTTTTGAAATAAAACGCTAGTTAAAAAACTTAGATCTATGTATCGCGTCCTCAATATGCTAAAAATAAATTTTCCCTTTAATTGTTTTCTTGTTTCTTTTAAAAATTAGTGCCCCTATAAACCCTTTTAATATTGCGCCCCCAAATAATCCGTAGCTCCGTCACTGAGTACATCCGACCAGGATTCAAACCTCAATTTCCCCGTCATAGGCAATCCAGTCTATCACGAGCGTGGCGCCAAGGACCATACGACCACAGACTCCTGTTTTCCATCGTTAATCTCACTCTTATTTTTGTGCTAAACTGCATTTAATACAAAATGTTATTGTTTCTCGACATAATTTAACCTAATTTTAATTAATTGTTCACATATTATTTTAAGTATGAGTGGCGAATGTATATTCTAGTACATTTTCTCCTATGACTCCAGATAACTAAATAAATTAATCTGTTTGTTTCATTGAAACAAAGTCCGCCTACACATTGTAGTGTATCTGTCTCTCCGCTGTGATGCGCTAGTGGCGCGGAAGCCGGTTTTCGAACTCAAGAGTTCTCCCGTCATGTGTCAGTTGTATGTCGGCGCGCGGGTTATAACGTAGACGCAATGTGTTAAAAGTCTTGTGGTGAATGTTTTTTGTAAACATGTTTTGTTTTATATTGTGTAAACAAAATTGTTGGAATCATCTTAGATTATAGCTTGATTCTGCGATATTCGTGTGAAGTGAAATTGTTCTTTTTATACCCATTGTTAAAAAAAAAATTCTATTTTCAAAAAGTTGCTGTAATATATTTAAAAAGGTACTGATGTCCTCCCCAACTTTCAGTGAAAGTTTCTCCAACATTTTTAAGGAGATTAATGGTTCTTACTTTATATGGGTTCAAAGTGTAAATTAAGCACCTAAGAGGTACTTGAATGTAAATATTTTATTACTTTTTACACGTAGTTATGTCTGGTTAAAACAAATAATCTTCCAGAAACAATAAATTCATTTCCTTCCTTTATAATTGATATCTTTGGAGAGTTGTATAAGAAATAAGTGAAGTGATCAATTAATACTGTTTAAGTGAAATCCTATATTAAAATTTGTGTGTTAAAAATATATTACCTAATTCAATATCGCCTCCAATTTCCAAGATTAAACTTTGGTTTTCATCAATTCAACAAGTCATCCTTGGAGGAAAATAAATATCACTTGAATTTCGAATAGGATAACACCGCTGATTTGACTGCTGTAAGGTAGGTTATAATTGGAATTTTCTTACATTTGTTAATTGAATTGTCTCAAATTTGTATACATTTGTTTATAAATTGTAATTGTTTTTCTCTAGTTCTTTTTTTTTTAAGTTAGAAGGAATGTAACATCCAGCAATAGTTGTAAAATATTCAGGCTTAAAGGTAAACAAAACACATTTTTTTAAATTTTAAGTTAATTCAAACATAACTAATTTTGTTGTTTGTGCAATAAGTGAGAAACTATAATTCAAAATATATGTAAATTGATTAGTTTTCTCGCTTTGGAGGTTAATACTTTATGATATACATAGATAGGTATGCCTAATTACTAAGCAAATGCATGTGTATTTCCTATAAATTCTATCTTATTCGTGTTTCATTAAAATAATTAAATACATATAGTTACCATAGACGAGAAATAAGACGGAGGGGGGGGGGATAATCCTTATCAAGTTAATAAGTATTTTACTGTCGCGTCCGTGGTGCTGTCTTACGTAGAGCTTGGCTTGTCTTCACTAAATCACTCGTAAGCCCCTACAGAGGGGAGTTATCAGTTCTGGACTTTGGTCAACCAACACTTTGATCATTCATCCAGAACCTATCATTTATATCTAGCTGATAAAGCGTATTTATTGATTCTAACTCTTATTGATTAGTCTAGTGATAAGATACACAGATGTAGGCAACCCAAATTAATAACCCCCAGAAAGTAGTTCAGGTAATTCAAGGACCAACCGCATAGGGTACTAGATCTTGCTTGGTAGCATGGCTGCCCATTTCTTTGACTCTGGTTAAATAGGGTAACTCTAGTTCGGTATCAACAAAATGAAACAAAGTTATGCTGGATTTAAGCAATCTAAATCTAATGCATCATACGCCGGGGAGGGTGGGACACCTTAAAGAAAAAGTAGGGGGAAGCACTTGTATATCTGACCTGGGTTCGAGTCCAGGTCGGATTCAGGTGTGTAAACCACTACGCCTTGGTGTAGAGCCACCCGAATAAGACATGCTAGCAGCTCTCTTAGCTTACATAATTTAAACACATCTCTTCCATACTTAATAAATTGTTCCATTTAACTCCAATATGCCATGTCAAGCCACTGCTGACCAGACGAGACATGGCCTGTTTAAGATAAGCCTTGGCTTTGTAGTGGTCCACAATGATAAATCATAATATTACTGGTAACTCGAGATTTTCAAACACATATCAGTTAGCGACCAGCATATTTTACTAGGGCCAACTAGGCCTACTATTTGGATTTGAGGACCAACCCAAACACAGTAGCCTATTAGGGCAATATTTATATATATTCGGACATCAGCCACTCCTCCATTCGACTTGAACTGCTTGTTTTTTTTGTGTGTTTTTTTCATCGCCACGACTCACTATCGGTTCGGGCTGTATGTTGATGTACAATTATTATTATACTAATAGTTTTAGGGATTATGAAGGTTATATTTATATGGAGTGTATGAGAGTGGGAAACCATTTTGTAAAAACCACTCTCATTACACCCGACCGATATTTGTACCTTGATCTCCCCGTTATTGACAATTTAGTCTAATGCGAGAGTAGCGGGTTAGACCACGCGGACACCGAAGCAGATTACTGTTTGTAATTCGTATACCGCGGAATTGGTTAACCCCTTTGACTTGACTATAAATATGGCCAATAGTCGCCTCCACCTGTGGTCAAACCCGGTTCCCTCAGATCTGTAGTCTTTCTCTCTCTAACAATGAGAGCGAGAGCACTACTGCATCATCCTCATCACCTACAATGTACCGGCTATTTTAATAGAGGCGTAAATACATGAAAATAAATACATAGGATGAGGAGGGTGACATTTTATTTCTAGAGAAAGCCGCCCGCAAGTGTGTTGTTTATGGGAATTGAACCCCGGTTGGTTGGGCCAACACACATCATAGTCTGTGTTCTCCCTACGTTGAGTGACTCCGGATCAAATCCGATTTGGTACTTAGTTCGCATTTTTTATATTCTCTCCTAGGCTATTTAGACTTTGCGGGTCCTAGCACCATTAAGAGGGGCGTAGCGCGCGAACTTGTTTCTTGTTGGTAATGTCCAGGAACACCCCTTCTCCTTACCCCCGCCCCCGAGGAAATAGTAACTGTACAGACGAGCCAATAAAAAGTGATGTGAAGGCCATCGTCGTATCAAGGTCACTTGAGGAGTCGGTTTTCACCAGAAGATTACGGCCGCTAACGATCTACCAACTCTCCGCGGATGGCATCAATTCATTTTTTTAGTAAAACTCCGCCAGCTTCGTTCATTCTCCCGTTAATTTGTTGATAGTTTAATTCTGATGACTTGACTATTGAAAAACTGTTAATCAATATTAGCAGTACCTCTTCACTCGGTCAGCCATTAAAATGTAGGTCATGGACAGCTTGAATGTTTTTTTTTAAATTTGTTTTTTTAAACCTGCATTGGTTGGCATGCGGGCCAAATACCAGGTTAATCTAGTCTTATTTATCCGGTAATGGAAGGATGTGTTTTTATAAAATGGTTTTCCACTTTAAAATCCACAGAGGTATGTCCTCTTTTATCCTACCCTCCTCGTACCTCCTGCATCAGTGTGATTAGATATTCCACATGCCCTCTTTGGTAGCCGCGTGGTCTAACGCGCTACTCTCGCACTAGACTAGACCGTCGGCGATGGGGAAATTGAGGATCAAATTTCGGTCGGATGTATTGAGGGGGGTTTTACAAAATGGTTTTCCAATCTACCTCCACGCAAATGCTGTTACGCTTCCTTTAAATATAGGCTAACCTTTCCGAGCCTTAAAACATGAGTGTAATTAGTATATAGGCATATAAACCAAACGGTTAGTAAGACGTGGTGCTAAAAAGAAATCGGTTAAATTCGAATAGAGGATTGGCCGTCGTCCAAATATATGTAAATAGGGCCTTAAAATTGTGTTTGGGTTGATCCTCGCATTCAAATAGTAGTAGGCGCTAATTAAATTTGTTAGTCATGGCCTAAAAAGGAACAAAACTACTGCCCATCTACGGTAGGAGAGATGATAAATGACAGCTAGGAAAAAGTTACCATTCGTCTAACCATAATTATGATGAGTTGTTACTTTTGGCGGTCAAAACTTTCACAACTAACCATTTTTTTTTAGTATATTTTTCTTTTAACCATGTTCACATTATTTAAACACGAATATATGAAAAATAACCGTTTTGGATGTTGTTTTATTTGATGAAAGTGGTGTCTCTAGTTAACTTAAAAATGCTTTTTTTAAAGAGATCTTCTAAAATGATGCGTTCTCTCCATAAATAGAGATGATACACCAGCCTAAATAGAGTGGTTTATGACATCATACAGTCTTTGGTTGTGTTCATGCGCTGTTCACAAAATAAACAGTTTTTATTTTGAAACAAATATATTGTAAGGGTCTTTATCAAAGTTATAAAAAAAAATTATTGTGAATATAATACTTTTCAGTTTATTACTTTATGAGATATAATATATCTTGTTTCTACAATGCAAAACCAAAATCATAATACTTATATTAATATATTTTGTTTTTTCAATGAGCTAAGAAAACGCCAATTATACTTACTGTAATAATTAGGAAAGTCTTATTAGAACCAATCGATAACACTTTTTATTGATAATAAATAGTATTACTAAACAAATAATCATTATTTCCGGGTTGGTTGACTTAAGTCATTTTCAGCAGAAAGTGGGAACGACTTAGGAAATACCACCTCAGTACACTGGGCTGGGATTCGAACCATGACCTTTCCCTCACCAGTAAACCAGATTAGTTGAGACCAACTTCTTTGTACGTACTCACAAGTGCGGGTTAAGGTTGTCAATTGATGTAAATGTTATGTTTTTTGTTTTTTATTATTTTATCAGTAGACTACGTCCAAGGCGTAGAGATTGGAGAGGGTAACTTAGTTACAATGTACCCACATTAGCGTGAAGAGATGCTAAAATTACACTGAAAGATCACATGTGTATCTCCCCGTCCCAATTGGCGACCCACTCTCTTGTGGGCCTGATGATTTAGACCACGTGAACACCGATGTCCATGTTATTTAGTTCTTGAGTGCCGTCATCGAAACTAGGTCGTACGTGTTAATTCTATGTCTCTAAATGATTACATGATTCTATTCGGAATTTGTGTGATGAGCTCTTTTAAACGAACAAATAATCAATAAAAATAATTTATGTAGACTTAGATTGTACTGGTCTTAAGTCAGATTGAGATAGAAGAAGCCTTATTCGACTGTTTTAAAAATATAGGGAATGCCAGGCCTCCACTGTGGTTCGAATTCCACGTTAAACTGTAGGTCCTTTATTTCATCTCACAATCACCCTACCATTACACATTAGCGTAAGTGCGTATAACCCAAACGGGTAGTAAGACGCGGTGCTAATAATATATATATATATATATATATATATATATATATACAGGCTTACATATTTAAACTAACTCATCCTAACACAGCACACCTACCAATTAATACCCAACGTCAGCACCAGAAGATTAACTCCTCACATACAAACACTGACGAGGTATCTACTGGCTAGCGGGT
>CABFOW010001924.1:9645-25303 GCA_902141385.1 Timema californicum
CATCTTGTGAATGTGGGGAATGCCAGGCCACCACCGTGGTTCGGATTCCACGTTAAACTGTAAGTCCTCCATTTCATCTCACATCACCCTACCATTACACATTAGCGTAAGTGCGTGTAACCCGAACTGGTAGTAAGACGCGGTGCTAATAATAATAATAATAATAATATTAACATGAGGATGCAGCATTTATATTTTTCCATGTATAATTAAACTAATAGACCCTATGACTTTTAAAAATTCTAAAAAAAAAAAAGTTAATAAAATTTATTTTATTAGTAAAACCCTAACAAAAACATATATTGATTTTGTTACATTATCTTATTTTGTATTATCTTGCTTTGATGATACGATGAATTTTCACCTACCTGTTAATTGTCAACTCTAGAGTATTTCATACAAAGTTTGGTCTCTAGATAATATTAGAGGAAAGTAAATCTCAGAATATACAAAACAATAATTTTACCGGTTGTCCTGTATGGGTGTGAAACGTGGTCTCTTACCTTACATGACGAAAACCAATTTCGGGTGTTTGAAAACAAGATGCTCAGGAAGATATTTGATCCAAAAAGAGATAAGGCTACTGGTATTGCAGGAAGTTACATAATGATGAATTACTTACACTGCATTCATTACAAGATTTTTTTTTTGGCATCGCGTCTTACTACCCAATCGTAGTATACACTTATTGACTAATTAAAATAATAGTTTAAGGGATTAGGGAAGTCATATTTATGGGAAGTCTACCTGATAGAGTGGAAAACCATTTTGGACAAACCACCTTCAGTACACTCAACCGAGATTCTAACCTCGACCCCCCCCCACCCCCCACCATTGGCAGTCTAGTCCATTGTGAGTGTGATGCATTAGACCACGTGGCCAACGAAGCGGGTAGGACATTGTTAAGATAATCAAGTCTCGTAGATTACGGTGGTCAGGTCCAGGACATGCAGTGCTAATGGGAAAATCTAGAACCATGTTCAAGGTATTGACTGGCAAATCCAGTAGGAAGATCTGGATGCAAATAGGTTGATAACATTAAAATGAACCTGAAATAAATAGGGTGTGTACACTTTATCATATTATACGTTTTATGCAAAGACACGCTGTGTAAAACAAAAAGTAGTGGGTTCAAAATGTTTCATTTGGATATAATTTTTTTAAATATATTGCTAATGTATTTGCGAATTTAATTCAATTAAAATATTGGTTTCGATATGATATAAAAGTGACACATGTCAGAATAAAAATTCCAGGATATTTTTAGAATATTATTTATTTTAATCAACATTGTCTTGCCTTAAAGTTATTGTGTATGAAAATAATATAATTGTGTTTAATTCTACCAAGTCCCTTGGCTTTAACTCAATTCAAGTTTGAATAATTGTTTCCAAGCAAAATACGAGTATATAGTAGGTATACCAATGTACAGACATTTCCTACAAGGATGATTTTGTACTACCACACATTTCGATAAATATAAATTTCTATCTTTATTGAAAATTAAAGTTTCCTTTCTCCAGAATTTTTTTTATGTTACACATACAATCTGACAACACTCTACAGATTATTTTCGTGTGCATCTATTTTCAAAATGGCTGTGATTAATGTTACATTATATTTGAGGTCATTTTTATCAGGATTGTAACTGTTATAGGATACGTTATCATAGTATTTTCCGTAATAGAAGAATATATTAATTGGTTTTCAATCATCGGGTATGTTAAAAGCAACATTGAAATTCACATATTAATAGTTTCATGTATAATAAATATTTTTGAGGATATGTCTTTGGATGGGTGACTTTGTATCAGGTGGAACAATGACACACTCAGTGGTACAAAGTCACCCTTAGAACGTGTAATGTATGTGAAAGAGAGAAAACTTAGGGTATTTCTTTCTCTCTTGAACATAATTTATATAAGTCTAAGAGACATTAGGACAAATTTTATTATTTTAAGCGTGTTTGTTTATATATATATATATATATATATATATATATATATATTAATATGAAGTTAAGTAACATGTTACTATGCAGATCATGATAATAGGAACAGGGAAAATCATGTATTTTAACTTATTTATTGTATCTATTTCTCTGTTCTGTATAATCCATAACACTCTGACCTTTCATGCTGTTAGGAGACATTATTTTAGAAGTTCAACTTATATAAATTCACATACAAAATGTTTAACTTAAAACAAAAGTTACAACTAAAAAATCCGCCAAACATGGAACTCTGTTAGTTTTCTTTAATTCCGTTGTACATACCTACACAATGAACTAGACCTAAGTAATTTTTTAATATATTTTTGTGTTCACTATATACTGCAATACCGAACACCTACGTACTACACCCTGACTCAAGGCCTTACAGGAAATATTCTGACGTAAATTTAGAAGTATGCCTTGTTAACATTGCAACAGGAAAGATGTCTGAGAGGAAAGCTACTGCACACTACAACATGCCCAGGCAGACTATACAAAACAAGAAAAAAGGTTTACATAGTGGCAAGCTTGGTGGTCAGAAGGCTTTTTCCAATGAGGAGGAAGAAGAATTCGTCAAACATATTGCATGTGTAGCGAATTCTGGCTTTCCAATAACTAAGAGTTATTTTCATTTAATGGTCAGGAGTTACTTGGATAAAAAAAAACTCTTAAGTGCTTTAAAAATAACTATCCAGGGAGTGAATGGCGTAATCTGTTTTAAAAACGACACGATGAGGAATTACGTGAACGTTTTTCACACAAATTCAAAAAGAAACCTGCTGCTATAACATAAAAAATTGTAAGTGACTTCTTTGACAATTTGGAAAATGAACTGAATGGGATTCCACCAGAAAATATTTTTTACTTGGATGAGATTGATATCAATGATGACCCTAGAAAAAAGGTTATCTTTGCAAGAAAAAATAAACATCCAGAACTTATCATGAACAGCAGCAAAGTTAATTACTCTTTTATGTTTTATGGTGCAGCTAATGGAGAACTTCTGCCCCCATATATAGTATTCAAAGGAACTCGGTCTTTAGTGTCATGGACTCAAGGATGTCCCCCGGGAGCCAGTTATGCTGCATCAAAGAATGGTTGGTCTTAACAATCAACATTTGAGAACTGGTTCGACAAAGTTATCTACCCATTATTGAGGAAAAGAGAAGGACGAAAAGTAATACTTTGTGATAACCTAGCATCACACATCAGTTTGCATGTCTTGCGTCAGTGTGACAAAATTGATGCCAAGTTAATTTGCTTGCCTCCCAATAGCACACATCTACTTCAGCCATTAGATGTGTCTTTCTTCAGTCCATTAATGAGTTATTGGAGAAAACTTCTTCACACATGGTAGAAAACCAAGGAAGGTAGGAAATTTACCACAGTAACAAAACAAGTATTTCCTGAGTTATTGCATGAATTGCTTATAACCAACGCTACAAAGGCATCAGATAACATACGTTTTTTCTGTGAGCTTGACTGATGCAGTTGGGTATACCTTTAAGGAATGCAATGAACAAACCAGAGAGAATTTCACATCACCAAAGCATACAACATCGAGGCAGCTTCCAATGGAACCTGGGATAAGTATTAGCAGTAAGGAGGTTGCACAATATTTGGAAGTATCCGCAGACCAGAAAAAGCCAATGTCTAGCAGTTTAAAAGGCTCTTGTGCACCAAAAAAGAATTATCGTTTTAATCGTGGTTCTAGTTCAGATACAGAAAGTGATTGTGAAATTATATTTGATGACTCAACTGATGTATCCGCTGAAGACGAGTCCGATTTCCACAGTGAACAGCCATGCTGCAGCAAGAGTCTTTAACGACTGAAAAAGAATGATGAGTTATCTCATGAAAATATCTACAGTGTAAATGACTTTGTTATCCTAGGCTATGAAGGAACATTTTATCCAGCGATGGTCACAGAATTAAACTCGCAACAGAAATAACTTAAAGTATCTTGCATGCAAAAGGCAGGGCAAGGCTATTGGAAATGGCCGAAATATAAGGATGAAATGTTTAATGATGTTAATTCAGTTATTGAGGGTTTGGACAAAAAATGTGTGAAACAAGTGTCAAATAGAGGACTTTTTAACATAGAAAATATTACTTTGAGCAAGTATTGGTCTGAATAAATGAAAACTCCAAAGAATGTGTGATCCATATATGAACATGACTTTACTTTCGTTTTTTACATATTATTTTTGTTTGGTTTTAATTATTTTTATTAGTTTTTTACTGTGGTAAAATAAAATTAAATACATAATAGCTGTTTGTTAAGATTATATTTAAAGTGGTACAAAGTCAACTTTAGCATATCAGTTTTATGTATAACACGAAGTAGATCACACAAACAGATAATGGTACAAAATCACCCAACACCTACAGGTGGCGTTGTATCACTAAATATAATTTGTTTCTGTATATTTTTGTTAAATGAATACAAAGTTCAAAAATTGGTCACGAAAGTATGTAAAAAATACTTCAATTTAATAATTTCTGCAAGACAGTTTTACTACCTGTATACCTTTAAAATTATGTATTTTTTGGTACAATGTCACCAGTTTTGACTGTGTGTTCTTATGCCAAAATAATTTCATTTAAAGCAATGTCTTAAAATAATTTGTTCCAAATTAAGATCAATATAAAATAGTCTGACTTTCACTTTTCTTTAGATTTCATCTGGTCTCTCGGTTAAATAATTATTAGGGGTTATAAAACACAATATTATAAATATACATTCTTAATATGTCTTAAAATATTCGAACAAAATTAAAAATGTATTTATTTTTTAATAATCGTAATAAATATTTAAATTCATATTAATATTAGTATATATACATATTTATAATAATACAAATATAGGCTTTTTCATCTGTGGATCTGTACTGAGACGGGTATCAACTGGATGTCTTCCATTTTCCTAGATCCTGAGAGTCTTCTTTCATGCTTTTGTAGCTTCTTCCGTTCTTGATACATGCTAGCATTCCAAACCTTCTTCTGCCTCCTTTTCCCTCTATACTCCCCCCCATAATCACCTTCATTAAGCAATCCCTACGCAGTGGGTGGCCAAACCAAAACGTATATCTCTTCCTTACCATTCACATCAGGCTCCTCTTTTCTCATAACCTCCTCAACATTTCCTCATGCCTCACCCTATACATTTAATTCACTTTCTCAAATCTCCTTCATAACCACATTTCAAAACCCTCTAATAAAATTTGTTATTCCTTTCTCCTTATCCATGTCTCAGATATATATATAGGCTATGTAGTCATATCTAAATTAACAGTCACTAATTCAAACAAATTTATTGAAGTAAGAGATCAATGTAAAATATGATATCTATTTCAATAAGTTTTCAAGATATATTTTTATGTCCAAATATAAATAAAAAAAATCGCAAATAGACAAAACCTTAAAGTAACTTTCCTTTTAGTATTTCACACACACATATATATTATTTCAATTGGTTTGTACCACTGTTTGTGTGAAAATATATCCTACATTTTAACCGTTTGATTACAAAAATACGCTTTCTCTAAGGAAATGAGAGAAATGTTAATTTGGAAACCAGGAACTCTCAAAAGTGTGCCCACCTATAATCTGAAGAAAAATTCATTTTAATATAACTCTTATCCACTCCAGTCGCCGCATTGTCTGAGATGTCATTCTCGCAATAGACTGGACTGCTGATGATGGGGATATAATGATTTGAATCCTGGTTGGGTGTACAGAGGGTGGTTTTCTTAAATAGTTTTCCAGTAAGACGTGGTAAGAATTAATATTACTATATATATGAGAAACACATTAATACTGGTTATCTTACAATAAACACTATCAATAAGTTTAGATTAAGTCTCATGTCTGAATTTCAACCAAAATTGTTCCATACATAGTTTCTGAATAAGTTTTGGTTTCAACTATTGTGTTTCAGGTAATTGGCTGGGGCTATGATGAATTTGGTCAGGTCACAGAAGAACTTATGATGGCTACGATGCCGATCGTTTCACAACAGACTTGTCTATGGAGTTACCCACAATTCTTTTCACACTTCACTTCAAACAAAACATATTGTGCTGGGTTTAGAGAGGGTAAGAAAGGTATAATATCCAAACAATAAATTCATGCTTTAAATTGTTCTTATGTGTTATATTAATCCCTCCCCGGTTTATCGGTGGTGTTAGTAACAATAATAAAGGAAATTATTACTAATTACCGGAAGCAGATTTCATGCAAAATACAGCTTCAACAGCAACAAAAGCTCAATATCATTTATCACACTACATTAGCTTGAAATTACCATCCCAGCAAACCGATTTCTCATAATATGGCCTATTTGACATTTCTCATTATGATAACCAGGGTCCGGATAGTAATAGCACGTCATTATTTTTTTCACGGACAATGCTCATGAATTTAATTAATTCTGTTAATGATCCCCTTGTTGCAGAAAAGTAGGTCTTTAAATTTCAGATATAGGCTACATGATATTCACGAACAAATTATACAAAGCCCAGGGAAGGTAGGCGGGTGAAAATGTAAGAATCTGATATAAGGAGCCCATAACCGGAGGAGATCACTTCTAATTGAAAATTGTGATGTAAGTGCGCAGGGCCAGGTAGGTAACCTGTAAAATCACGCGGCACATATACACTGACATGGGCATTTATTGATAAGCGTTACACACGTGGTCAGATGATAGCAAGTTTATATTAACTGTTCAAACTGCCTCGCCCACCATTGAATGAGAATGGTCCACAGCACGTTGTGACGAACACCTTCAAAGATGGCCTGTGTGATCTCTTCAAACCAATTGGTGCGCACTTGTCATATTGTCCCCGTATATAGCTTTGTCAAGGCAAGGGATCCAGTTTCTCTTAGTTACTATTACAGCCGTGGATACATGGTATACGTTGGATACCATCTCTTTGGAATTCGGATATAGTCTACCGTACAGCCTGTCCTCTTTTCTAGAATTTCTATGCACTTCCACATACACGAACACCATGTGCGTCTGCTCCGAAAAACTGTATGGTGACATGCTTAAAATCACGTAGCAATGGTAGTCACATTATATTGAACACCTGGAAGCATGAGGTATTAGCTACCCTGGAGCAGCAATGAGTTAAATTGGACAACCAGAATGCATGCGTACAAAATCACACTCCAGTTCCAACAGTTAGTTGTTACATATCCTGCTCCTGTGTATTTCCATCGTCATCTTTGCCCATAAGGTATTTCCTCCTGATACAGGTTCCTTATATCACATTGTTCCATTATCACCCACCTACCACCTATTAATATTTGTATAATTTGTTCATGAACATCCTGTGTACATGAGGGTTAACTAAAAGCGTGCAAGCATTAAACAGGATATAGGGGATGCTCTACCGAACATTTTGAGATAGGGAACGTGTGGTCTGCGAAACCCTGCAAATGAAGAATATCCAAGAGGACAAGAATTTACTTCTCGCACATAAAAAAACATGGCCGTCGTGGTTGCTTTGGGTAAATCTATAAGGTGTTGGCATCCAAAGAAGTAAGAGCCGAACAGTTAAAACGAAAAACACAAAAGTTTTAAAAGCAGAAGTACCAATATAAACCATTGGCTCAGATTGAAATTGCCACTCCACTTTTCTCCATTGATGTAAATAGTAGAAGTAACAGTGATTATCTTGAAGTGGAGAAACTATCTGCAAGCTCTGATCCATCAATGTGTACGCAGTAGGGAACATCGACAGCAAGCCGAATATAATATCGTTTTTCTGTGTGGCTATGGAGTGGAGTAATACTCTTATATTACAACTCATTATGTCTTGCAATTTTGGGGCCAATAAGATTCAATAAATATTTGAAATCTTAGGAGTTAATTTTGCATACATTTTTAAAGGGTCCGTATTATATTTCGAGTCTATATCAAATATTAAACCCATCCCACTATACCGTTCTCTACTTTTAAATAGCAAAGTCATCCACCAACGCCGTTTTCTTTTTATTCTACTAGGCTGAACATCTTCTTCACTGATTAACATATATGATGTACTAGCAATTATAATTAAATTTTCATCAGACATAGTGAAAAGTAGAGCAATTCCGAAGCTTCAACTAGACAACTAGTAAAAGTGAGCGAACATCCTTGAAAATATTCGGTTCGCTTAATGTGGATGGCAAGATGAATTTTGGACTAAAAGCCCAACAAATTTGACCAAATGCATTTGCTACCCTTTGCTCGCTTTCTTCTGTATAGTATACATTTCTTTAGTGGGTTGGGTAGGCAGCAACAAATAATCGTGGGGGTTGTTTTAATCTTGTTTATTGAACTAGATTAATTACCATACGAGCGAATGTGGTGGAGATTTTAGAACTAGTTGAAAGAGTTTATAAAATGATCCTTGTACTTTCTTTGTCCCTACTCAGCAGTTCCACACCCTGAACTTTCTTCGGTGTTATAACTCTAACTTGTGTCAAGCACATGGCCGCTCGGTGTTACGCGGTTAATATTTAACTCAAACTTTCAAGATAGCTTGTGTCATTTTCCTCTGTACTGAACAGGTACACAAGCATTAAGATATTCTCTCCACAAATTGCTGAAACTTGCTAACTGAGTATGTAACCCCTTAACTCGCGTCCTTCTCAGCCCCCCTCTCCTCAAAGGGTGTAAAAACTCACTGATATATATCAAAAAATTAAGAGGTGTTTCCCCTGAGTTACTGGTTTTTCCAATTTTCCATGTTATAATAATCGGCAAAAAAAAATCTATGTTTTGAAAACATGACTTAGTATGCGTGCTTAACTGCTGATTCGAACAAATTTACAATATGAGTTATCAGGCTTACGCCATCCTTGCATGTTCTAGATTACCAAAGACTGCAAGATACGACAATATTAATAATTCATTGTTTTCAGAGGAAAAAATCTTACAAATATGAGCAACATTGATTTCAAAAGTGTACCTTCTTTTTCTATTTTTATAATGCATAAGAATCTTGAGGGACACTCTATGTTAATGATTTTCCTATAAACGTACTATGTATATCAATTAATAGGCTAAAGACTTCGAAATTGAAGAAGTTTTGACCAGTTAAAAAAAATGTTTGTTTGTTCTTTTACACACTAAGAAGTAAAAAAAGTACTAAATAATTTCAACTATAAAATTATTGGACTATCTATCTTAATATTCAATTGATAAACCTCCTCTTAATCAAAGAAAGTGGTTTATATCTGTAAATATGTCCACCAGGTAAATGTTACATGTTTAACTTCAAAGTTTAGAGGTTTGGTAGTATATGGGAGGCATTTTTTTCACCAATGAATTATTTTAATATCAAAGCTATATGCATATATTTTTTTAAACATGGCCTAATCACTTTATTAAGCATCGATAAAAAAATTAATTTATTTTCAATTTTAGCCCCCAGTTATTTAATTCTGCTTTGTATTTCAGGAACAAGTGTATGCAATGGTGACAGTGGAGGGGGCATGGTTTTCCCCTTACGTCAGTCAGACGGCTCAGATCTCTGGCATCTTAGGGGGCTCGTCAGCATTAGTGTTTCACAAGAAAACAAACGGATTTGTGACACTAGTCACTATGTTGTGTTCACAGACATTGCCAAATATTTGGAATGGATACAAGGGTTCTTAAAATAAATTACGTTATTCTTTTACATATTATAAAAATCATATTAAAATTCATTTTTCGATCTTAAGAAATGTGTTAAATTCAAAAACTATAGAACCGAAACAGCTGATAATTTAATAGATGTTGTTGTTCATGTATATAATATATCAATATCTATTTGTTTTACTTATTTATCTGATAGATTTCTTTGATAATAAATTAGTCTATTGTCATTATCCCCACTCAAATTCATATAAAGTATTAAGCCCCCTTCTTAATATTATTGCTTCGACAGTGTATTATATGTTTTAAATATGTCACTATTATTCCATCAATTCACTATTAAATAAAATACTATTCAAAATATGTATGGTTCATATTTTACTAAACTCTAACTATCTGGCATAAACCTATTTAATTTACCAAATAGTAAAAATATAAAATTAACAATAATAAATGAAACCTAATTCTGCCAGATCAATTAAACGAATGATATTATTAAAACGTATTGATGCTTTAAATATCTATATTGAGAAAGTAAAGTTCAAGCCTGATTTTATGCTACGTTTTAATTATTATTTTTAGAGTAATTATGATTTCACTGATAATAAAGAAATAAAAATTTAAGGAAAGAAAATAATATTTTAGTTCAGCAGATAGCTTAGCTATTTATATAGCTATAAAATCATAAAACCATTATTTAAAAATGTCAGGGCTTTGATCTTCCCAAGTGTTAGGTGTTAAGTTCGATAATTATAGTTGCTGATCTTCAAACCGTCATAATTTATTTGGTCCAAGTATATTGTACTAAAGAAGAGTGAAGCACATTTCAGTATTACCAATGAATAAATGGAATAAAAAAAATTAAGGGCCGATCTTATAACTACCTGATAAATATTGCTATTGGGAAGTTAAAGTTATCTACCAGATAAAATTTATCAGCCACTTTAATAATTTACGCGTCTTATGAACTGAATTTATCTGCCAGATAGCTATCTGTAGGATAAATATATTTTTATTCAGAGCACGCAAGGTTGGTACTGTTTTTACTGGTGCGCGCATGCGTATAAGCCCTGCTGATAGCGCTACATACCTAGCGAGTGGTGAGAACGCTCAACATTTGTTAAATAATGACGGCTAAAAGAGTGTGAGGAAACATATGGAGTCACGTGGGTGCAGAAGCTAAGTTGTCTTGCAAGTATTAATTTCGGTGTTTGCCAAAATGTGGGCAATATTTGGGTACAACGTTAACCAAAATTCATTTATTGTACTCACATTTAAATAATTTGTTCTTATATAACTATAATTCTACAAATAGCTTGTCAGTTTATATAAAAGTGGGAATTAAATGTTCTAGCTGTATATAGTTAGAGCCCGGGCTTGTACTCACTAAACACGTGAACCAATATTTTAACCTAAAAACAAATTTTGAAGGGCGAAACCTCATTAAAAACAACGCGTCACTATGGCAACAACCATTTTAACTTCTAGATAGAAGTTATCAGGTACTTAAACCTCCTGATAAAAATGTGATGGTTAAATACATTTTATGCGGCATATAAATGATATCTGGCAGTCATAAGAATGACCAGATAGAAATAATTATCTACCAGATTAATATTTATCCAGGAGTCATAAGTCACATAAATGGTTATTCAAAGCTTTAAGCGGCCCATTCACGTGCGTGCCCAGCACTACAGCAATGAACCCCCCGGGCGACGCAGGGTGGGCGAGGTAACCTACACACTTGAACAACAGTCAGTCTGGTGGCGTCTTTGGAACTTCTCTCAAGTCTACGGTTTGAGTTCTATAATCTGTGTGTTTTGTTGAAATGTTTGTTTGTTTGTTTCTTTGTTCCATCTGTTTGTTGGAGTATTCTTTAATTTGTATTCTCCATAAACAGTTATGACTCCGGTAGGTCTCAATGAATGTAGGCAAAATGTTTACAGACAAAAATTTTGCCGATTCCCCTATCACAATTAACACTATTTGAATAACAAACGACTATAACTATTTTCAACAAATTATATACAAAATTTGACAAAAGATTTACGAATATGTCCTAGGAAAACTTGACTCAAAACCACCAACATGAATTCACTCTGCCACGTCTGCCCCCCTGAGCCTACATACGAGCACGATTGCCAACCATGCAATGCACGCCATTCAAAAATATTAAGCTCCTTCCGATTACCGTCGTGCCATGCCCTGCAATTCATGTTATTTACCACACACTTATATAATTCCGCCGTGCGCCACACGATCATGCATTGATGACGTGCAGGGCACATACGCTTAAGGACCGCTTTAAAACAGTGTTAAATTTATAAATATTTACAATTCGATGAGTTCCAATATGAATTACCAGAAAAATTGTATTGTTTTAGGGATGTGTTTTATACAAATTAGCTGGTTAATATTGGGTAATCACAAATAAAACAAAAGTTGAGGTGGGGAATATTTCTATTGTAAAATTATTCAACGAAAACTCGAATTTATTTGTGTTTTCATGGCTATTTAAGTGGAATTAATGAGCCAATCTAAGATAAATGAGAATATTTAGGCTCAAATCAATACCAGACAAATGGTTATACATCTTTCAAAGAAACTATATAATGCAACTTCTAATTTAGTACTGGAATTACTGACGTAATATAAATATGCTAATACTTTTACACATTAAATATTAAGTTAGAACTTCAAAACATGTAATATCAAAATGTGTATATTATGGAATGAAAATTCTTAAATGTACCAGTCGGCATTTTAAGAAATCAATACAAATAAAGTATATAATTCAGTTTTAAAATTTGTATATTTATTTATTGGAAAAGCAGTTATAGTAAATAAGCTTGGTGAATGCTATATAAATCAAACACAAATTGTTCAAATAACTATGTCATCGTCTTAATTTTAATTTTGTTACGTGTCATCTGCTGGTGACAGACCAAGGACACCCTTCCCGAGTGAGTCATCGACAAATATTCCCAGAGACAGCACTAGAGTGTTGCCATGAGTTTAGACTAAACTAATTAAAATATTCGTGTTTATTTTAAGAGTGTCTGTATGAAGACCCCCACATATATTATTTTCTGTAAAGTGTAGGCAATGTATTGTTTCCTCTGTGTCAACACGTAATTTAAGAAATAATCAGTGTGCGTGTTTACTGTTTATTTTATGTAGTTTGTGTACTTTGCTAGGATCTTGTACAGAGTCACCTAAATAAATATAAAATGAACAAATTGTTAAAAATAGAATGAGGGTTGATAGGAGGCTTCTAACCATTATTATCATTAAAGAATAAGATAAATAATTCACAAGTTCAAGCCTTTTTCCGACCTTTGAGGTAACATCCTTGGCCTACTGCCTCAGCTCCAGAAATCTAAGGCAGCACCCTTGGCCAGCTACCTCTCACACTTCATCGCAAGACTCCCCATGTCTCACTCCAACGGGAGAGGAAAGAGGGGAGGAAAGAAGAACGAGAAAGCCACGAATGTCAGATACACGACGTAATCCAAAACCCTCTTACCCTTTCCTCACATCACCGCAACCTGCCCACACCCTCGGTACACCCGACTCTCTCATCATTCCTATAACCACCCCTCAGACCCTGGAGTATTCTCCTCTACTTCCATCCAGTGGGAAAATTTAACCTGAAACTTTGCGGGAATCCTCAAGTAAGACTCTTCGGAGGACAAAGACAAGCAACCCCCCTCAAACACCACCGTACCCACTGACTTAGCCTATCTCATCCCTAAAACTTCAACCACAGCTACTTAACAACCCCATCAACTTCCTCAACAATCACATCTTGTACCCACCCCACCAATAATATACTCACCATCACCCAAAAAAACATAATTTACCTCCAACAATTTGTCCCTTTCTCTTTAACAAGAGTGCCCCATCCAGCCTCCCTCCTTCCCAGGGTGGATGACTAATAGTGTTTTAACTACCTCAGTTAAATGTGATTACAATCAAGTTTGTCTCAGAAAGGAAACTTGATTAAATTATATTACGTATTGATGATATATGAAATTTTCAAACTATTCAAAAACTTTAAACCATTTAAAAATTGTAATCAAACTTAACTGATAGAAATACTTAAAATTCAATGCTTATATACACTACAAACAATCAAACTACTATATTATTCAATAACATAATTTAGAATAATTTTATTTTTTTGTATGGCTAACATAATATTTTAGTTTTAAGAGCTGTTAAAACACATCTACTAGGTTTAAAAATTCATAAGTAAACAATGGTAAAAATAATACAAGGTAATAAACTTAGTTATACAAATCCCCTTAATTATTTCTGCCATTACTATCGAATCATTCTAATCCAGTAAATCCAATATCTTTAGGGGCCTTTATTTAGAGAATTTATATATACTAAGCTACCAAACCAATAAATTAGTCGTTTTTGACTCACTCAGGGAATACCTTCTCTAAAGTGGGGAACACTTTTGTAGTTAGTATAGACACATGTAACACTTTGACCTTGAACATGTTTTTGCTAAGATATCTTCGCCATTAAATACATGTTTTTCAAAATAATTTTGTCATTTCTTTGGTCCACATTGAACGTGAACTCTCACTCTCCCCTCCCCCCTTGGGAACAAAAAGATATATAGATACCCAACCCAGCTATAAAAGTCCAAACATGTTTATATCATGGGGACTATCACACCCACAGAAAATACTTGAAATTGATTATTTTACATACATTTTTTTATTATAATATGTGTGTTTGCAGTTCAATTCCCGGTCGGTTACGCTGGGAATGTATTTTTATATATGGCCATTTTCCTCAATGTATTTATTGTGTGAGCCATAAACAATTTAAAGCAATCGATAAATGTAAATGGTGTCGCTTCACTGCCTAAGGTATGTGGCCATGTGAATGGTAAAAAATTGATGGTGTCTTGTATGAAGACGGTACGAACAAAGTTTGATAGGAGCACCATTGCGTATTTAGAACAGTGCTATATACGAGTATATTATCATTATCATATTACGAACTCTGGCTGATAAAGACGTCACCAAACTTAATATCGAACTAAAAATATATAGTTATATTCAAGTATGTGGGTGTAATGTTTATAGTGACCACACATATTAATTTTGAGTGGGTGATGGTGGACCCGACAAAAACAATAACCCCTACCTACAACCACAATAACACTACATAGCTGCTCAAACAGCAAAGGCAATACTTATTAGTGTTACCTGCCCGAAACAAGAGCGAAAATACACAACACAGGTGTCTCAATTGTATGGAAGGAGTACGATCATGTTAAAAGATTGAGAGAGCTACATAGGAAGAATAAAGGAATAAAAATAAGCCAAGAATGTGGCTCTAGGTGACGTGATTGAAAAGTTAAGTGAAAACATTTTGTTTAAGAATAGAGAATTTTGACAAGGTAAGAAGTGGCCTAAGTTGGCGAAAAAATCTTTTTTTTTTATCTTATTTCAATTTAGTAGAATGTACACACTTCACGCCTAATTTACTTTACAAATACTGCTAGAAGTTTCATATTTTCATTTTTTAATCATGAAAATATATTTTGACAAAAACATTTTAATATAGGAAATGTGTTCCATTTGAATTAGACTCACAACAGCGAGTTGAAAATGGTTGTCAGACGATTCAAATAATGCAAGGAATTCCTCAAAGAGCACGCAACTGTCCAATTCGAAGATATGGTATTTGTGTGGAAATGGAAAGACAGCATGAACACTTTTTTTAAAGTAATATAGTTATACATTTGTGCCATGTAGAGCCAAAAAATATTTTATTTTCATCCTAATTTTTTTATTACTTTACCTCTATGTGAACTTGTTCATTGACCTATATTTTCTCTTACTCTTATAATAATATATATATATAGCAATTTAGCACCGCGTCTTACTACCCGTTCGGGTTATACGCTTTAAGTACTAATTACTCTAATGGATTAGGAATTGGGAAGGTTGAATTAAAGGAAGTGAACCCGCATTTGCGTGGAGGAAGAGTGGAAAACCATTTAGGAAAAA
>CABFOW010001924.1:27259-40350 GCA_902141385.1 Timema californicum
CATACATACTTTTGTGTAGTTGGTACTGTGTCAAACCACTGTTGTGCTGGATCACTGCTGCTGCACATCTTGCTTGATAGCTCCTTCCAAGAGAAAAATTTATCCGTTTACCACCGACATATTTAGCAACTTCATGATTATAATGTTCTGCAACGTTGCTATCTACATCTTCAATAAGACTTCTTGCATTATTGGCCAAGAATGAAGTGGCATCAATAATTCTATTATAAATTCCCGTATTTTTGAGATCCTGTACAACTGTGGGGGACATGTTGCGTTTTTATATTCCATCACAAAAATAATTGCGCTCAACGCATCTCGAATGATTTCCAAACACATGGTCAGGACCATTGAGTATGTCAAGTTTCAGTTGATGAACTCTATCTAGATCAAATGTATTTTTTTTCGATGCTTTATTGCCATTGTAACAGCATTCCGCAGGCAGCCAACGTTATTTGCAACTTTCTGACGAAGAACAAATGGGAAACGGCCTTTGGAACTGTTTGCAACTATTTCTCTTATTTTGTTGCAGTAATTTCTCAAAAGATGATTCCGACACTCAACTTTTTCCACTGTAATGTGTTTGTAAGGCCTAGCATCAAAGATTTTCTTGTAAACACTACTGTCGCCATCAGCAATAAGTCTATTATATCTTACACCATACATGGTTTCACTGGTTAAAAAGCCATCGAGTATAATCCTTGCCTCCATACTTGTTGAACTCTGATTGGTACCCCAATTCTTGTAACACGAGTGACCTTTAGGTTCTTCTTTTCCTCTTTCTGCACGTATGCATAAAGTGCAATACCTATTTTTGGCCCCAATGAATATTACTTTTCGGGTGTAAAATCCAACAATGGCAGCCTGAAAATAATGTTTTAAAAAAATCAATTGAATGCATTCAGGGAATATTTAAATAAGACACATACTCTACAAAATGCCATTAAAGTTTATATATGTGATTTGTATGTATTAAATGAAATATTCTCAAAGTTCGTCCAGGAGGTCCGTGAGATCGTCCAGCGAATCCGTGACATACCTTCATATTATTTTTAGATCTTATCAAATCTTATATAATAGGGTTAAACAATGGCGTATACTAAACACAATCCCGACAAGAGATGATGTAGCCAATGTTGGAATAATATTTTATTAGACTCAGTATTTTCAAATTTAAAAGGATATTTTTCCGAATAGGTATATGTTTATTATGTGAAGTTGTAAGGTTGAATATGCTTTGTTACGATGGTATAGTTGAGGTTGATAGTGAAAGTTGGTTGGGGGAAGGATTTCCATTATTCACGGTTGAAGCAATTGTAAAAATATGATGGGAATTCGAGGGAGAAAAGCGTTGGTTGAGAGCTGAGGTACGGCTCAAGGAGAGAGACTCGAGATAAAGGACGGCAAGGATATACGGACGTATTGGGTAGCGAGTCACCTTACAACATTCATAAGTTCAGGTCTATATAAATATGTAAACATATTTTTAATTAAAATAAATATATAGCTATTAAAATGTGTCTACTTGTTTTTCTTAAAGCAACGCAAGGAATAGATTGAGCACGTACCAATTATATCATATTTAACTAATACAAGACACCAAATGGTAATATAATTATTAACTAAGTTGTGACGCAACAAAGAGACTTAAAAAAATTATGACTAATTTACCCCTATAATAGTATATAAATGTATGATTATAGTATATTATTTAATAATCATTTATCCTACATCAAGGGTTCCCATAATCAGCTGTTCCTTAGTTAGGGGGTTCACGTGACTAAGAAGTTTGAGAAGCACTGTATAATATTATATGTATCATTTACATAGTATTATATAGTATATACGATATTTGTATTACATAATATATATAGATTAAATTATATATATAGTAAATATATATATATATTTCTATACATAATGCATTGTATTGATTACACATATATTATGTTATATATATATTAGAATAATTACGTTCTTTGACAAGTAGGCCTACTTATTAGTAATTTTTTGTTTTAATTTTTTAAATATTATCGACTTAATATAAATGAATAAGTCAAATTAAAACACTTAGTATATTATGTACCAATACCAATAAAGATTATATATATAAATATATACATATATTATAATAATTACGTTCTTTGCCAAGTAGGACTACTTATTAGTAATCTTTTTATTTTAATTTTTTAAATATTATCGACTTAATATAAATGAATAAGTCAAATTAAACCACTTAGTTAATTATGTGCCAATACCAATAAAGATTATATATATAAATATATACATATATTATAATAATTACGTTCTTTGCCAAGTAGGCCTACTTATTAGTAACTTTTTTGTTTTAATTTTTTAAATATTATTGACTTAATATAAATGAATAAGTCAAATTAAACCACTTAGTATATTATGTACCAGTACCAATAAAGATTAAACACAAAGACAAACACTAGCGTATTTTAAAGAGTAAGAGACCTATATATTTTATATGCCTCTGTTACTACTCATGTGCGGGGCACATTGCTCTACTCAGAGACTCCACAGCCAAGATTTGTGCTAAGGCTGAAAGAGAGCACTACAGTATTTAAGTACAAAATATGTGATAGTATTATTAAATATGTTCTTACCACACCAGATAGGGAGCTGTAATTGGTACGGTATGATCTTTTCACCCAACTACCATCCACCACAACAGTCAAGATGGGAACACCGTCTTTGTCTGCATGACCCCGCTTCTTTGCTTCTTAAACCTCTAACTGTACAGCTTTCTCCATCTCTTGTTGTGCAGGTTTTTCTAAAGCATCAGCTAGTTTGTCATGATATTTTCGGAAAGTCTTATAAGACATAGTTGGAATATTGAGTGTGGAGGTTATTTCCTCCAACTGTGCGTGTCCACCACCAGTAGTTAGTATGACCGAGTCACAACATGGAAGGGAAATGATTGCATTGACTCACCAACTCTGCCTCCATTTGGCTGCTCTACGAGGCTCCACACAAACACATCACCTCACCACCCAGATTGTTTTCAACTGAGACGAGTAACTGTCACCGAAGTTACGCCTCTAAGCTGCCCCACCCCGAGAGTGAATAAGAAACGATCGACATGCGCGGGCCCATACGCGCCAGCGACAGTGCTGTGAAGTTAACAGCCGGTCGAGTAGCGCGAGATTTGAAATCTCGTCCAGTACATGTGATAGTGTTCCGGAACAGTGCACTCCCTTTCCCCTTTGTCCTGCCTTGCTTCCCGCGCTGTGAGAACACGTGACTCTACCTTGGTGTATATAATGGCAGGACTCTATAGCCATGACACACATTTCTCCGCATTCTCTAGGTGAGACACTTAGTGTCAATTTAGATTTAGTTTACTTGTATCAAAATTCTGTTTGGTTAACGACGAATTCTAAATTACGTTTTGGACGATATTTACTTATGATTTAGCCTAATTTATTATATATTAGAACTGCGGTTTTGTAGAGGTCATGAAGGCGCAGTTTGGACTTAGAGATATTACTATTCTTGCAAACGTATCTCATCCGCTTCACGGATCGCTTAGAGACTGTTAACACCGCCACGTTTGGTGTGCGGGATGTTTAGTTATATTGTACCTTTTAGGTATTTGGGTAAAATTGTGTGGGACGGTCTTGTTACTGTCATTATTGGGGGATTGAATTTCCATAGATCTGAATTTTGTTGGTTAAACCTGGGGTCGCGAACCNGCCTTGTTTTGCCGGCGCCTAACTCTGGGCATGTCCCACTCTTTTCTCTTGGAGTATTGTTATTGTTGAAAATAAATAAACTCTCTTGTGACCAACCTGACTTTTATTTGTGATATAAATAAAGGGGCGGGCGGAGTTACATTAGTGTGCTCGATACGGAGGCAGTGTTGACGTCCATTACATTCAAATTTGGCTTATCTGTCCACAGAACCTGCTCTATTTTGCACAGTTTACATTTAAAAGTAATTCGTGATTTCAACCCAGTTAAATAATCACTTTTAGTATTTGTAGATGTTAAAAGAGGGAGGAGGGGGGAATTTTGAAATTGTAAAATGGACTACTTCAAATATATATTTTTTAAAAAGAATAAGCAATAATCTGGCAATACTTTAGCTACTTTTCATTCAAACTGTTTCAAAAACAGGAAATAAAACCGATAGTTCAAAACTATAGGGTTATTATTTATTATTATTATTTAGCGCCTCGTCTTACAACCCGTTCGGGTTATACGCTTTAATTACTAATTATGCTAATGGATGGGAATTGTGAAGGTTGAATTAGAGGAAGTTAACCCACATTTGCGTGGAGGGAGAGTGGAAAACCATTTAGGAAAAACCACCCTCAGTTTAACCGACCGAGATTCGAACCTCAATCTCCCCGTCCTCGGCGGTCAAGCTCAACACGACTAGCGCGTTAGCCAACTACGCCACCGAGGTGGGTATAGTGCTATTAAATACTAGAATAAGTAATCTAACGTTTAAAAAAAAATAGCATTCATCTTGGATAAGTTTAAAATGAAGATACTGAAACATTGTTTATAGACTAAAAAAAACATTAATATTTTAAACAAGCGTATCTTTTCTTCAGATTCCATGAAAAAACATAATTTGTGTGTCCCTTCTCTCCTCCTCAAGTGGTAAATTCTCAACCTGTGATTAAATTAGCAATGAGGGAGGAAGGATTAGAAGGTACTAAAGACCCTGGCAAAAGTTGTTTAAATAATGAAGCAGTAGTTAACATTATAGTAACATATTTCAACTATTGTTAGAAAAACTTACCATAGAAAGTTTAAAATAACTATTATTATTATTATTAGTAGTAGTAGTATTATGTTTTAACGACGTGAGACACATAAGAGGCCATTAACGTAAAAACACCATAATAAAAGTAACTCAAAACTAATTATATAAAATAAAAAAGACAGGGAATGTAAGTTCATTGAGGGGTATGGCTTGGTGAGAGTGAAGGAGAAATAATGGATGATAAATTGAATGGAGGGTGGAAAAATTAAACACGAGAGTCATATCCTCTTATGAAAATCTTCTTAATGGCTTGCCTCCAACGAAGGAACGTAGACCCCCTCCACACACACCAGTGATCAAGGTCATGAAGTTCTTAGGGGAGAGGAAGTGGTGGGGACGTACACTCACTTGCATAATTGTTTTGTTCTTCTTTGGGGACCATGTACATTTGTACACTAATATAGTAAACAAGTTATCCTATACAGAGGCCTATTATATAAAATGCAGTGACATAGTCTAAGGATAATGTCTGATAAAGAATGTTATATCAATTATTTTATGGCCAAATTGTCTATGCATTCAGGAAATGGCCGTTTGTTTGCATGGACCAGAGTCCATATTTAACCCACTTCCCCACTATCTAGTGTAACAAGTTACACGTAATAACACTCACCAACTCGGGCAACCCGCTCTCGGAAGGTCAACACACGGAACAAACTCGATCACACGGCCTCCGCTCTTACAAGATACGACTAACAGACTGAACGCCACACCCGAGCCTGCCCACAGAGAAGCTCGAACACGTGTCCAGCCAGCCGAAGAAAAAAGAAAGAGTTCCGCGTCCGGCCACGCATAGCATCCAGGCCTTTCTATATCTTTCTGGAACTTCCTCTCCCCTTGGATTGTGATGTTCTTCAGCCTTCCTTTTCCTTCTGTCTCCCCCCCCTTTCTGAGAATTATGTTTGTATATATATATATATATTGGCCATACCGGGATCATAGCGTCACTTACTAACCCACCGGCTTGTGGATAAGAGGTGAGGACGGCGACCTAGGTCTTGGGGAATATTATCTTACGTATCAAAATTACTATTTCGGCGTCATGGGGGGAACTCTGTCAAAATTATCATTTGGAATTTATAACTAATTAATTTTATATTGAAACTTGCAAATGCTATGCGCTTATCGCGGCATGTAGTGAGACCGTCGCTTTCGTCACCGCCTAAATTTGGGGTCTGAGCCCAATCTTTCTTGTAATTTATATTTTTGTAAATAGTGGTTTATGACCAGAGCGCCCAGAGATTGTCTGTGGTCCCGGGTTCGAAACCCACCTTGTGTTCACTTCATGAGTCTAGCAGTATTTGAACTCGACTTTGTTTATCGAGTCAAATACCGAGAGTTAATGTGTTACTTAGTTTACTGTTACATTGGGGACTTGCAGGGTTACAATGACGTCTCGTTTGTTACGAGCGTCTGTAGAAAACTTAATGTCTATACGAGGCTGGATAACTGTTGTGCGGGAGTTGCAGTTAGTCCTACCCTCTTGTTATGGGAACTATTCCAGTAAGTGAAGCAGCCAAGGAACTAAAGAGCATAATATTGAGATCCCGGACTGTACTTTGTTGATAGGTTTCATTTAATGTTGTTTGGTAACCGTCTTGGGGAGGTTACGAGTTTGTTTACATTGTGATCTAGCTGACTCCGTTGATGGACGGAGAGATGCGCTTCACGCACAGTTTAATGTTTGTATTATTCTATTATTGTTTTTGTTGCAATAAAACATATTATGTTCAACCAGGTAACACTCTTGCCTGATTTACTGTCTCCCTCACCTTATAAATATTAAGGGGGGGGGGGTTACATTAGAAGGTTTAATTTGGTACACAGCTTCCCCTAGTGGGACATTTTAATATATTCAATCTTGACATTTCATAAATAAAGCTTTTTCAACAACAAAAAATTATTTGTCTCATCGTCTAGTCTCTCCTTTTTCACCCCCTCTATCACCATAGTGCCAAGCTACTAGTATAATGCATTATAATTTGACTGTCCTGTATGTAGAAAATCCTCTTGCTTGTCAGAGCAAAATGCTTAATTTTGAACTACACCTTTGTATTTAAAGTTTTATTTATTTTTAAATAAAATTATGTATCTTGTATTAAAGTAGATATTAAATCGCATTTTTTTTAGTGCAACCATTCATATTCCGTTTACAAGTTAAATTGAATGAAAAAAACGTATGTTATTGTTAGAGGGTTTTTTTTCGTGAGTTACAGTGTACAAAATCAACCTTACTTATATTAAAGTAAGTATCTATCCGAATCTTAAATAAACATAATTTGTTAAATTTAGTGGCATTATAACAATAGCTTAAAATGTTAACAAAAGTAACCTACACACTTTTATTATCATGTGAGCTACAAAATACTTATTGGGACTATGTCTTAAAATAAATTGGCAAATGCAAGCAAACATTATAGCTGTAATGTCAGTAAACTCCAGCGCAAATGTTGAAAATAACATCCACCTCCACCCCCAATTTGTATTCGTAGTCACATCCAAGAAATTCACATGATATCCGGGGATATATTTAGATTTAATGACAAAAATAACCCTAACTAATTTATTACCTAATATTTTATGTAATTAACCTATTCCATATAATAATGTTTGTATAATTTTAATCGATTAAACGAACGTGGGAAGAGGCATATTGGAAATAATATTGTTAGATGTGTTGTCGTTTTTGTTTTATTTTGGCAAATATTTATAATGAAATACAATATCTTTTATAAATGACCCACAAACTATAATTTATATCTTCCGTGTTAGTTACCAAGGTAGTTGAGAGGAAGTTATCCAGCATTAGCGCATAGAGAGGATGGCAAAACCACTAATAAATAACATGTGATAATTCACCCGGACGAGATTCGAACCTCGACCTCACCGACAACAGCGATAGAGTGCAATGCTCTATTAGCATATTAGTCTACTCAACCGCTGCTGCGGGTAATATATATATATATATATATATATATATATACACGGATTTTCTGTTTACTTTGCGGGCGTATCGCCTAGAATATTTTTCTTTGTTAAAAAACACCATTTATATACAAAAATTTTGTATCTAATCAAAGAAACCCTGCAGATTGTTACACAAATTATTGATAAGGTAAACAGAACCAAGCCTACTCTATAAATAAACTTTTAACATAGATCATGCAAATACATCAAAAGGAACATTTTCAAAAACTGAGGTTTGGAGAGTAATAGTAGTAGTAACAAGATTACAGACAGTTATTGTCCAGCCCAGGGTTTTCCCTGAAGGGGAAATACATGTTGGAAGGGAAGGGGGAGTAGCATGGCTTACAGAAAAAAAAAGATGAATAAATGGTGAATACCAAAAAGGGGTTGGGAGGAGAGAGAGAGAGAGGTGCTTCCGAAGACAGAGCATTCTACCAGGCAGCTACTGAACTTTTTCAACAGTTCAGAAATGATTTAATTTGAAAATATCAAATTTGGTGCCCGTTATTGTATTATAAATAGTGGTCGTGTATGATGGAACATTATCTTAGCTTATTGTCTATAATAATATTATAACTTCAAAACTATATTCTTGTGTTTCATGTTTTATTGAATTTAAATTTAATTGAAATGACGTCTTATTGTAAAAAAGTAAATATTAACTTGTAACTTTTTTATTAATATAGTTCATTTTAAATTTACAAGTTTAATTCAATGCAAAAAACCGCATGTTGTTACAATGCATATTTTCTAAGCAATAGCAGGCACAACTTTATCGTTCGTTTATAGTAGGTGTCCATCCGAATCTTAACTGCTGTGTGAATAAATATAGTTGGTCCCTACTTACTTCAATGAGAGTATTACTCTAGTGATACATTATTTTCAAAAGAAAAAACGACATTCTTCTCCATACACAAAGTTTTATGACATTAGCCCTTATTCATCTCAGGCAGTAAATCATGTAAAATTCTTCACTCTTATCCTACATTCTTTCACGAGTTTTCTCATTCTTGAGCACTACACGTAGTAATAATAAGTGTTAATATTGAGAGTATATGAAAACTACTGTACATTAAATTTTTAATCCACTATTATAATAAATAAAAATAAACATTCCTGCTCATATCAAAACATAGTTATTTTAAATAAAATTTGCTCTAAATGTAATTTGGAGACGTTCTCTGTATGTTTTTATCTTCCATATTTATTTTACAGTCTAGTATTTGACTTTGGAATAAGTTATTTTTCAAAAAATTAATGAACGAAGTTTTTGGTACTCAAAGTGTGAATATGTTAATTTTATTTTATTAGCTTGTTAAATGTGGTTACTTTTAATTTGAATCTGTTGCATTCTCGTAGTTTGTGTGCTATTTTCAGAAGAAATATCGAATCCCGAACAATAAGTACGCACGATGATTATATTTATATAATTAATAAAATGTGACTATTTTTGCTTTCGAACAAAATCCAATGGATTATATAAATTTTGAGGTGTAAAAGTATTTGCAAAATATTATTTTATATCCTTGTGAATAACAAGTTTGTGAAGAATGGGTCGATGGAAGAAAGGGCGCACAAAAAAACTCAAAGATATAATTGATTATTTAACTGCTGGTCGTATTGTCGTAAAGGACAAGTTTTGTTTAATGGTATCATATTACTGGCGTTTAGGCTCTCTATATTTACTAATTTAAGTACAACGGATGAGTAGCGATACACATTTATTTATCGTAAAAATAATATCAAAATTAAGATACAAATAAATATTTCTATATAACAATGTAGAGATTATTATGAAGTTTCAAGTGCTTTTTCTAAAAAAGCTCTTAGCTGAAAGTAAATGTTACTAACACTTTGTAACGCACTTATAGTATGTTCAAACTCTCTTGTGCCTTGGCCGAGTTCGTATCACGCTAGTACTAAGTAATTTCAACCTTACAGGAAATCTAACTAGCAAGGCTATTAGAGCTGATTAATTTACGCACTCAGTGATCTGTCATAGCGCTTTAGCATTCTTGACCACGGCATGGAGCCAATGATAAGTAAAATATAATTAAAATGATTAAAGTTAATGAACTTTTGTGTTCACAATGCCACAAAGTAAGTAAGTAGCTGATACCCAACAACCTCTGTGGTATAGTGGTCAGATTTACTGACTTCCGGTCCCGAAGTCCCGGGTTCGACCCCCAGTGCTTCCAATTTTGTCTGCGAAGAAATGGGTCTGAAACATAACCAAAATCAACCTCGTGAGGACAAATGAGGAGCTACTTGAATGAATAAGTAGCGCTTCAGTCTAGAAAACTGAGATAGAAGGCTGGAGGGTCCGTTGTGCTGACCACATGACACCTTCAACCCGAAAATGTTGGCACTATCGTCGACAACATACGGCAGCCTCTCGATTGGTATAGTCTGCTTGCAGGCTGACACCATGGAGATATTACCAATCTACCAATAGGATGAAAAATTATTCCCAAAAACATTAATTTCTGGAAAATTGTGTAAATCCTATGGATGTTTGAAAACTGTAAACACTGTATTAAATAACAGATACCCACTTCAGTGGCCGAGTGGTCTAAGGCATCACTCCAGTGTTAAGTTGACCTACTGATAGCGGAGCGCTTGGGGTTCAAATCCTGGCCGGGTCTACTGAGGGTAGTTTTTCCTAAATTGTCTCCCCATCTCCCAAAATAAAAATGCTGGTAGATAACCTCTCAAATGCTTCCTTCCTCATTACTACCCAATTAGATTATCATAACATGAACAGGTAGTATGACGCGGTGATATCAGTAATAAAAATAACAGATATATTTATAGTCAAAATTGTTCTAGTCTTCGAAGTAAAACTGCTTTTTAAATATTTTATTGCCCTTTAACCTTTAAAGTTTAAAAATTAATCAAAGCACAGTGGCCAAATTTAGCACATTAAATTGTAGTTATTTTTTATTTTACCTGCTTATTAATAAACTCAAATGAATGGTACGACAAAATTGTAAGCTACACACTCTCTCGTATAGGTTATTTATTATAGTTAGTGACAAAATCTTCAAAAATAAGTTATCTCTAATTTTACCTCAAATAATTTTTTTCTCTGATAAATAAGTATACAGTATTATTTATCACTATTCTCCCCAGATATTAATTTGAAAAAAAATAGTTAAAGAATTTTTTGAAAAGGTGATTTATAAAGCAATGACCTGAGTTCGTTTATACTCTGCTCAATAACATGACCCGGCTGCTAGGCCTTGTATCTATGGCCCATAGTTTTTATTGCAAGGGAGCCATCCTTAAATGTACGTAAGGATCTTTTACATGATTTTAGATCCTCCCCTCACGTAAGCTCCCTCCCATCTCTCTAGCTTACGTGATTTTTAAAGATTGGGTAAGTCATGTTATTTTAATCGTTTAGTTATTTTTAGACATTAGGATGGGTAATATCCCACTTTGGTGGCCACATGGTCTAAGGCGTCACTCTCGCAATAGACTAGTCTGCCGATGACTGGGAGATCGTGGCTCAATCATGATCGGCTGATATTTCCTAAATATTTTACCACTCTCTCTCCACGCTAATGTGGGTACACTTCCTCTAAATTGAAACGTATTTATCCCTAGCCCACTGGCGTAGTTAGTTCATACTTAAACAGGCAGAATTAATTAAGGAAATGTACCCACATTTGCGTGGGAGAGTAGAAGGAAACGATTGAATAAGATCTCCCAAAATACCCTCATCAGGGATCTTAAACCCCAGACAGAAGAATCTAGCTGGCTGGGATGGATAAGAAAATTTTTCTGCTCGAGTGTATGTGTTGCACCCTCCCTGAGTCCTAATACTACCCGACCATAAAAGGTAAATATAGGGAGAGGGTAAACATAACAAATAAGATAAATGGAAATTATAATAATATGTAAATTCAACAAAATGAGCAGTTTATTCAATAGAAAGATAGAGCGCAGTTAACAGTACATGGTCTCATTATATCATAATGAGTTCTGTTGGAAATTATACTCGAAGTAAACAACTTTACATAATTCAAGTTGCGCAAGTGTTTTAACAAAAGGAAACATAATTCCATCATTATATTGATAGCCCAGTCTATATGAGACAATACTGCAGCAAATATATTTAAATGCGATACAAAAATATAAGGGCCTAATGGGCGCCTTGATATGGTTCCAAAGGTTTCGTAATTCACAGAAAACGATATCATAAATATAAAGTAATTTAAATTTTGACGACTACACTACAGTGTTTACAAAACGTGAGGGTTTGACTACCAGACCTAAGCCAAACTCCCACGGGACTATCCGATCTGACTGAGAATATGGGACACACAGTTCCCCAAAAAAAATAAAAAAAACTTTAGCTGTTCAGACAGAACTTACGTTACAAAAGATTAAAGCTATCCTAATACAAATTCCAATAAATAGTTACATCACGTTACGTTAATTCAAACCATAATTTCAAATATGAAAAGTTACTTCAAAAAAGGGAATACTGTACAATTCCAAACAATTAAATATTAACATGTCAACTTCTAATTAGCACGTAACTGAGGATATTTACGAGAATAAATACAAAAGTACAAGTCCAGCGCCCGAGCGGTGACATTTTAAAGATAGAGTATTTAAATTCAATTGACGATTAAATTATAAATACGTTAGATTTTGAAACTGAAAATTATATGCAAAAAGTTTATAGTTGATAAAGAAGTTAGAGTTTATGCAAAAAGTTTATAGTTGATAAAGAAGTTAGAGTTTATAACTCCACTCGTCTAAGCGACGATTTTGATACATTTTACAAGTATTTCTCCAGCCATTGCCCAGGTCCATGACAATGATCTGTCGTCGATCGTTGATCGTAGAATAGTCAATTATTGCACGCTTGCATATCCATTATATAGGGATTTCGTTGTTATGGAAAGGAAGGTGGGAGTACAAAAAATACACGCATGATGACGTCAACGATGCCTTGAAACAGACACGTAGGCCATTGTTGATTCCACTCGCTCCATCGGAATATCCGTGAATATCTCCAATCACCCGATGTTTTGAAGGAGGTTCCTCTAGCATCCGTCAGAGGTCGGAAACATAATTGTCGTCTAGTTGAAATTGATAGTTCTTGGCTCATTTCACGCTAGTACAGCCGGAGTGCCGGGACGCTTGTTGACCCACTGGATCTCCCGTGACCCACTCGCCAGTATAGGATTCCAGGTGCCGGCCAGCCTTGCAGGATTCTATTGTGAGCAGAATTGGTATTGTAAGTACATGAACAAGTTAATACTTAGAATTGGATCGAGTAATGAAATATATTGTGCCGCCTCGTATT
>CABFOW010001924.1:41924-53102 GCA_902141385.1 Timema californicum
TATAGCTAAACTAGAACTTGCCTGGGGTACGCACTTGGTCTGCTTGCCAGGCCGACTTGACATGTAAATAGTAAAATGAGTAACACCGCGTTTTGGCGTGTGTTATTGTCTTGGCGCTTCTCGCCCCCTTGAGGCTATTACTTAAGCAAGTTTGCCACACTTCATTAATTTATTGTTATTTAACTTAGTACTTACTGAGATATAAGTGCAATATGTTCAAATATCTGTTCTATGAAGTATACAGTATCATTAAAATTCATTGAACCTAATCTCCTCTTGTTCTCATTACTTGTATTAACCTGTATGTTCATGCGCCGTGACAGACGGTGCACTTATATTGTAGCGGGTAGTATGCTTTGATGCGATACATCTATTTACGTTAGTATTGGGCAGGGTCCAGTTGTAACATTATACCACGTAATGTTACATATGTATGATTGCATCTTGACGTTTTATCTCCCCACTTTTGGTCGCCTACACACTTGACGGTCCTGCACTACACTCCTTATCTTTATCAGTTCTAGGAAAATATTACCGGTCAGCCAGCCTCTCAATTGTTTAAACAAACCAGTAATGTTGCCAACCTGAAGGCTGAAATTCACCAGTTTGTATATCGTTAGCAACGCCATCTATTTTGAGAGATGAAAGCTCAACACCCCGCCAGAGAGTGTAGGCAGGGCCTTAAAGGATATACAATTTAGTTTCACGGGTAATATTGTACATAAAAAAATTATTTTTATTAAAATACTGGTAGGTATGTTGCTTACATTCTTTCAAGACTACAATTTATTTAAAGTTAAATATTAGCTTTTACAGAATGAGGCAGAAATATATGTCAGTTTTGCAAGTGTAATAACTTTTGTATTTTCGAACAAAAATTTGTTTATATTTTTTCATTAAATTCAGCAAATTTTGCCATTGTTATTTACACCATGAAACCATTTTTATAACACAAGTTAGGTATGGAAAATGACGTCTTTCAAATGTCCTCCATTTTCATTCACACATTGCTGAAGTCTTGCTATGAAGTTAGTCATGACATCACGAATCATGTTTATCGGTATTTTCCTAATTTCACGTTCGATAGAAACCATGAGTTCTTTCAAAGTACGTGGTTTATCAATGAAAATTTCTACTTCAGATAACCTCACAAAAAGTAGTCACACGCCGAAATATCGGGTGATCGCAGTGGCCATGGGATATCTCCACAAAGTGGAGTTAGGCATTGTGGGAATATGTCTCGAAGCACTGCCATGTAAACCTGTGATTTATGTGGGGGTTGTCCAGTCCTGCTTGAAACACACTTGGGCATTGTTCAGTTGCATTCTTCGCATTTGAGATCTGAGGAAGTTTCTTAACATCAAAACATAGCGATCAGAAATCACCGTAGCACTTTGACCATCATGTTCGAAAAAATACGGGCCAATGACCCCACGCTATATCATCCCACACCATACTGTTAATCGTTGTGAGTGAAGTGGACGCTCATGAATTACTCTCGTGTTTGCTGCAAACCAATACCGACAGTTCTGTTTATTAACGATACCCGAGTGATGAAAATGGGCTTCATTAGACATGATTACGATAGTGTCATTAGTCATCGTTTCCAAAATCGTTGTAGCGAACGCAATTCGTGTCACATGATCACGAGGTTGTAACTCCTGAGTAAGCACTATTTTGTACTGGTGTAAATACAAATCCAAGTGCAGAGCAAGACTTCAACAATGTGAGTAGCCCGGTGGCCCAGGTAGTACAGAGCTCTCATTGGCCGGATTTGGTCACGTGACCACGCCTCCTGCTCTCTGATTGGCTGCTATAAATAGCCTCCTTCCCCACCCCCTGACCTAAGTTCCCCCTCCTCCTGCCCCTCTTCCCCTCCCCTACAGCCAACAAACCCCGGACATGTTAGTTCTTGATGATCAATTATTAATTATTGTTAATTGATTATTGTTAATTAATTAATTGGTAGGATAGAGGTGTTGGAGTTTTTATTCATCGATTTGATTTATTAGAACCTCTCGCTATGGCAGTCGGGGGGGCTAGAATGAACATTGGCTCTGTACCGGAACAAGCACCACGAACCTCGCGCTATGGCTGCCGGTGGTAGAGTGTGGTAATTGGTTCCCCTGCCTTGAGACCTCCTCCTTCGCAACCCTGGCGCCAGTCTGCCGGGTCGACAAGACAAGAATAGATCGTGACCTCAACAACCTTGGGTTTTCCCAATGACGTAATTATTGCGTGTTATGTCGCAACCCTGACGCCAGGTTGGCGGCCAGACAAGACAAGTTGAGACAAGAATACATATTGAGGTCAATTGACTCGGGCAACGGGGTTTCCCTGGCACCAGGTTGGCGGGCAGACAAGACAAGTTGGGACAAGAATAGACCGTGACCTCAGCAACCTGGGTTTTTTCCTATGACGTAATCATTGCGTGTTATGTCGAAACTCTAGCTGACACATCTCTAATTATGCACAATCAGGGGCCACGAAATCCGCAGTTACGGGCCGCTATCCCCGGCACAAAAGTCTACTAAAATTGTTTGTAGAATTGTTCCAGAGTTTATGTTGTGTGAGGGAGAGTATAAAACCAGCCTCCCCCGAGCGTGATATGCATCCACGACCTCCAACCGCCATAACGTGTACCCAAGCCCCATTACCTCTTAAACAACAAAGAAATTTAATGTTTCTGTATATAAAAAATCATAAGTAATACAATTATTTAATGGCCGTAAATATATATAACAGGGCTGAATACATGGCGACAGTTTGTCGGGTCGTCAAGACAAGAATAGATCGTGCCCACGAATGATGGCGCAATTGGTTTTCCCTGGCGCCAGGTTGGCGGACAGACAAGGCAATTCAGTACAAGAATAGGTCGTGACCTCGGCAACCTGGGTTTTCCATGGTACAAGAATGGCGGTCCAACAAGAGTTGAGACAAGAATAGATATTGAGGTCATTGACCCGGGCAACGGGGTTTTCCCTGGCGCCAGGTTGGTGGGCAGCCAAGTCGAGACAAGAATAGATCGTGACCCTGTTCTTCTCGTGACGTTGAACGAGGGATGGAGGGTATAAAGAGGGGCCCCCACTTGGTTGTCTGTATAAGCGTTTGTAGAGAAGCTCAAGATGGACAAGTTACAGCAGCTGGTAAATATTGTTAACGCAGTGCAGATCGTAAAATTGTGTGATCTAACCGTAGATCAAAAGTACTCGGTGGATAAATTAAAAGCGGTCAATACAAAGTTCGGGAGACGCACTAATAGCCTATCTAGATGGCGAGTTTTGTGTATTTTTAACCTGTCGTTTTGGTACTCTAACAGATTAAGACGTGTGTGAGTTAAATAAAGAAAAACTGGTATTTACCTGCGCCGGAGTAAAACCCGGTTCACCTACCATTGTGAACTTTGAACGCGATTAAGAGGTAAGCAGTTAACAACAACAACATTGGGCAGCGGGGCCGTTAATACATGTGCATCGTGAACCCTACATAACGTTTAGCTCTAGGTACGCTCACCGTGCTTAGATCCGGCTATATTAATTTAATGTTTGTGGGTCATACGATTGAGGGGCGCGCCTATATGACGGTAAGGAATGTTCACAGTGTGGCGGTGAGCGATAGACAGGTAATTTACAAAGTAGAGGTGCGAGGCTACATAGAGTTTTGCGACTCTACCTGTCACACGATAAGAGCGATGGAAGTACTACCCTACGAGAGAATCGAGGAAAACGTATATGTGTGATATAACGTGCGTCGTGTATAATTTCCGCAAGGGGAACGTTGTGGCTGTGTTACTCCGACCGCCTCCGCCACCTTCCTTCACGACGCCACCACCACCACCACCTCCAGAGACACAGGTGTACACACACCCAGAGTCACAGGCGTACCCGCACCCAGAGTCACCCGAGTACCCACCACCAGAGGCGTCTACCTACCCGGCATCAGACTCACCCGAGTACCCACCACCTGAGTCGTCTGTCTACCAATCAGCAGAGTCACCTGAGTGCCCACCACCACCGGAGGAGGTAAAGCCCGAAGAGTCCATAAATCTCGAGGATTTAACAATTTACAAAAATTATTCAAATGTTAAAATTATAGGGGAAACGCCCGCCGACTACATACTCAGTCTGGGCAGTTTCGGTAACGTTTTCCTTCCAAATTCAATCTATTATTTGGATTGTAAGCGCTTTAAATCTAAAGCACGCTGTATGATATATCTTGGAGGACAGAGTGTGATGTTTAAAAGTGAATTAATAAACTAGACGTATTCTTCTGCCATCATCGGAGCTAGCGGTGACATTTTGAAAAAAAAAGATAGAGTTTGTGAGTAGAGCGAGTGTTTATTTCTTTTGCCGCATCTCCAATTGACATTATGCCATTTAATTGCTGCGGATCCTACGCAAAGCTCTCCAATCTTATTCGGCACAAAATTCAATGTCATCAAACACCTCCAAATGCTGCTCACCAGGATACCCGTTGGGAGGAGGAGGTATTATGCAGTGCGTTAGACCTGATCGAGAAAGAGGAATACATTTGTGTCAAGTGCTTAAATGAACTTGAGAAAAACAAAAGTTATAATGTTGTGCTATCGGAAGAGACCCCCAATGAACCTAATGTTATTGTGCTTGAGTTTATTGGAAGAGTAAGATTGCCAGGTAAAAACTGTGGAGACATTGTCAATATACGCTCTAGCGCCTCTCAACGCGTCTTGAATTATTTTGGAGAGGGTTCCTACTCATTTTCTAGATGGTAGACGTCTTTTATAAGACCTAGATAGTATTGCTGCTTGTTGTTGTTGTTACGAATGTTTTAAATTAATCAATTGCTGATTGTTAATAAAAAAACTAGCAATAAAATGTCGTTATTATTTTTTAAATCCTTAAAATAAGTTGGTTGGAGAATCAAAGACCTGAAGGAGACACCAACATTGTTGTGACTTAGATTGCTACCAACGAGAAAGTATTTTGTCCATAATGTTTGAGACGGAGCTTCTAGGATAGGAGAGAGAGAGAGAGAGAGCAGGGACTTGTGACGCAACAATACATGGCTTGTAATTAGCGTCTATCCCTTTAGACGGAGCAGAGAAGAAATACATCAAGCCTCCACGAGAGAGTTAGGACGATTTAAATATAACGGTAAATAGCTCGGGTTTGGGAGTCACACACACACACACTTTCTTTTATTATTATAGATTCCTGCTCTATTAATATAAATATACGGATAGCCATGCAGGGAAGAAAGAGAAAAACAAGATCGAAACTCGCCGAGCTACAGCCCCATTTTCATAGAAACAACTAGAAAAAGCCCCTAGCTCTAATTTCACGTATTCATACGTCAAGACAGGTGTCCAAGTAATAAGTACTGTGTTTACTTAGTAGCCTTTAGATTGATACCCAAAGAGAAAGTAAATGGGCTGAATTGTTTCAACTTATCCATAATATTTGAGACAGAGCTTCTAAGACAAATAAACTTGTATTCATAGGATAGGAGAGGGAGAGGTATCTCTCCAACCTATCTAGTCACCAGCTAGCTATCTATAAGGTGCCTAGTTCCTCTAAACAAATGCCTTTAAATTATTATGATAGCCACACTGTATTCAATATACGTACACCTTTAATAAATGGGGTAGTGCGAGGTAAGCGTACGCGCATTTGTGTGGAGAGAGAGTTGAAAATATCTTCGGTGTTCAAACTCCAGCCAATCATACAGACAGTCCCCCCACTTAACTACTTGTACAGAAACTTCCCTAGAATATATTGGAGATGACAACATTGTTGTGACTTTAGATTGCCATCCAAAGAGAACTGAATGTTTCAACTTATCCATAATGTTTGAGACGGAGAACCAGTTAGACCAAAATGTTGACTCAATCATGGTTTATGAATATATTACACAAATGTTAGCTTTTAGAACAGTCTGGCAAATACTGCAACATTAGCAACGGTATCTGTGTCTTATGGTCATCACATAATGACGTGACGATGTAATCAACGAGGGGACTTCCGTACGACGGGGTGATGGCTGAGTCTTATTTATGTATTCCGCCTGTCTGGTAATAAGAGATTTGGCCTTCGCCACCTCAATTCATAGATTATCGATTTCGTAGATTTCTATAGTACGCAAATGAAACACACACTATCCGTGCAACATGTTAGGGTATAGTCCCAGTTTTATAGTCAGGTACACTATCCGTACAACCTGGCAGGGTATAGTCCCAGTCTTATAGTCAGGACCACTATATGTACAACATAGCAGGGTATAGGCAGGTACACTATCCGTACAACATGTCAGGGTATAGTCCCAGTCTTATAGTCAGGTACTCTACCCGTACAACATGTCAGGGTATAGTCCCGGTCTTATAGTAAGGTACAATATCTGTACAACATATCAAGGTATAGTCAGGTACACTATCCGTGCAACATGCCAGGGAATAGTCTCAATCTTATAGTCAGGACCACTATCTGTACAACATTTCAGGGTATAGCCCAAGTCTTATAATCGAATTTCAGGCACAAACTTGCCGCAGTAGTATAGTGAGTGGTCAATGCTAATGACTACCAACTTAGGGGGGTCCCGGGCTCGATTCCCTGTTGGTGTCAGAGGGTATTTCTCCCAAAAGTTGAACGGTCACCCAAGTTCTGGTTAATTATGTTTAAATCCCATTTCACTGAACACATGGTCTAAGGCGCTATTTACGCGAAAGACTAGACTGCCTAAGACCTGGAGTCGAGGTTCGATCCCGATAGGGTGTGTTTTCCAAATTGGTTTTCCACTATCTTTCCACGCTAATGCGTTAAACCTTCTTCATACCTAACACAACGTAATTAGTACATAGGCATAAAAGTCTAATGGGTGGCAAGACGTGGTGCTAAAAATTAAGTTTAAGATATGTTAAGAGTTTCTACTGGTTTCACACCCTCATATTCACTATCACCATCACCTCGAATCATCGGGACATGGAAAGAGCCTCCACGGAAAGGATGAACGATAAGTACATTCGAGCGTCCCCCGGGCAGCGGTAGGTACTTTAGTAATGGCTAATCTTTCAAGCACAATAGCTCTACAACCTCTCAGGATTGAACCGCATTCTATAAGCTCAGAGCAAGTCACAATAACAGTGCACCCTGACAGGATTGAAACGCATTCTATTTTCTTCAATTATTTCTAGCAGCGCATATTATTAACCGTTTGGGTTACACGCCTAAGTACTAATTACACTAGTGTGTTAGGGATAGGAATTTAGAGGAAGTGTACCCACATTATCGTGGAGGGAGAGTGGAAAACCATTTAGGAATAAACACCCTTAGTATACACGACAGGGATCGAACCCCAGTTTTCCCATTTTCAACAGTTCAGTCTATTGTGAGAGTAGCGCCTTAGACCACGTAGACGTCAAAGTGGGTTCTTGGTTTATTAAAATAAATTTTAAATGGTCTAATTAGCTATTTATAGATTTTTGCATAATTTCTTAGAACTTTAGTCAAATAATTGAATATTTTGATTACATTGACTTTAATTTACCCAGTGAACATCGGCTTTTGTAATACATTTGTGGTAAAGTTTACCCTCTATTACAAAAAATTAAAATAGTTTTATTCTTTATTTTTAAGTGTATGCAAAAAAAAATGTTAAAACTAATCTTTAGATTGATTGATAAAATATTGTACGTATAGCTTAAATTTTTGGTGCTATAGTTTTGAATTTTAAACATGTACGATAAGAGCAGTTTGAATATATTAGCGACAGAGTGTTAAGTAGTGTAACATAACACCACTTTATTAATAAACTAATATTATCAACCCCACCCTATCAATGCAATCTCTACGCATACTTTGTACTCAATACTATAAATTAAATTAGTTGTCAAATTCCAGAATATTTTATATGTATTACTAGGTCTTAAATGTGCTCAAACATTATTTTCTTTGAATCACGTCTTACTAACCATCTAGCCTATCCGCATTAATTAAGTACACCAATAATATAAGAATAAGGAAGAAAAAAATATTAAATGAATCAACATTATGAGTGAAGATAAAATGGAAAAAATAAAACCTCAGTGAACCCAACCGGATTTCAAGCCCTGACCTCTCCACCCCTAACAAACCATAATAGGTGAGTCTGACTTTAGTTCATGTGCTCATATTGCGAGAGTGCTGTCATAAACCTGGGAGTAGTTTTTCCCTAGGATCGAACCTCAGATCCTCTACCACTTGGGAAAGCGGTCACCTTCATGTTTGAATCCTGTGTCAATGACGGGGGTAATCTGGTGCTAATAATTATATCACTTTTAGTAGGAGAGAGAGAGAGACAGACAGACAGAAGTTTATTTTTAAATACCTGTTTCATATTCAATACTGTAGGTACCGTTACCCATGTCTACCTCACTCCGTATCCAAAAGCGATGTATGGCCGGTAAATACGTTCGCGCATGTCGACTAACGATATCATACAACCGATTTTGGGTAAATAAGCGAGGAGCCCCCTTGTCGTTTTTTAACTACTAATATGATTTCTCACGCAAATCGTCACTTATTCCACTCTTGCATCGTACTATTGCCAGCTCTGGTGCTACTTGGTTATTTTAATAAGAGAGAGCGTGGCAAGCTCGATCTCGGACAATGGAATATTGTGTTAGCAGAGAGGGAGATACAGAACACTATATTATATTGTTTTTATGAATAAAACACTTATTAATTGGTCAGAAATATTGTTCTCTGAAAAAATAACATTCATTAAATATTTTTATTACAGACGACCATCACCGGTAAAACAATCTATCCCCCAAGACCATTTTTAGTCCCTATGTCTTCCTTCTGTCTGTTTCAGCTTCCTTTCTAGGGTGGTGGAACACTAGGTAATTACGATTGAGTTTCCATTTTAGAAACAGGTTTTGATAATAGTTATGGGAAGGTCGGGGTTTGATTCCGCGACAAGTTATTTTTTTAATAACACGTTTTCCAATTTCAACTCGGGAAAATTGAGATACATTCCCTTAGTAAATCTGGTGGCGGCGAACAGGGTGTGTGAATGTGTAAATATTTCATGGTCTTTCGCTTTTTACATGCAGTTTATTAGAAACTCAAAGTTCTTTTACATTATCAATAATGCATTTTATTTATTTATCTGAATTAAAATAAACTTAGTTTACTTGCGACAGTATATATAAAGCTCGGATTTAACAGGAAAAATCTAATATTTCGAGTAATTCACGTATAATTTAAATATTAGAACCGAACAGGTAGTAAGACGCCGTGCTAGATATTTGATTTTAAAAGGGCCAGTTGAGCGTTGCCGCTGAACATGTCCTCTTTCATAGGGCGTACTTGCTTGAGTGAATGTCAACGGTACTTTTCACGGAAGGGGAAGGGGGGTGATGCGACTGTCTATTCCTGGCGATTCAAGGCAACGACTCCTTGATGTGTATAGGTTAATGCTTGGTTCATTACCCCCCCTAGGATGACAACCCCGGCTCTGGGGGGGGGAGGGAAAATTCCAGCGTTCTTGAGCGGCAGTCGGTGGAGGGAAGTAAAAGGGAGGGCTTGGCCGTCAGACGTCACGGCTGGCCCTCAGTCGATGCGCTGCTGTAAATGAAAGAGGTTCACAACCCTTGTCACTGTGACCCACGGATGCACGCATGCTGTGAACCATTTATCACACTCTAGCCCCGAAAGCCATAGCGCGAGATTCTAATAAACTACAACAGCCTAAAACTCCAACACCTCTATCCTACCAATTAATTAATTAATTAACAATAATTAATCATCAAGAACCAACATGACCGGGGTTTGTTGGCTGTAGGGGAGGGGAAGAGAGGAAGGAGGAGGGAGGAGGAGGAGGAGGGGGGAAAGTAGGTCAGGGGTTGGGGGAAGGAAGCTATTTATAGCAGCCAATCAGAGAGCAGTAGGCGTGGTCACGTGACCAAATCCGGCCAATGAGAGCTCTGTACTACCTGGGCCACCGGGCTACTAATGTGTGAATGAAATTGGAGGACATTTGCAGGACGTTATTTTCCACATCTAACTTGTGTTGTAAAAATGTTTTCATAGTGTAAATAACAATGGCAAAATATGATAAAATTAATGACAAAATATAAACAATTTTGTTCGAAAATACTAAAGTTATTACATTTACAAAACCGTCATATATTTCTGCCGCACCTTTTATATTGGTTTCAGACACCATATTATATTTAAAGTTGGATAGCTATAACAAAATTACGTAGCTTAATAGTTAATTATATCTGTTCAAATGTCAAACTTTGTGTAGAAGGCTTATGTTCAAACAAATGAAACAACCATTTAGAATATAGACTTGTAGGACGTATTAACTTACTATATTAGCCTACTTAAACTTATATAAAGGAACTAACCATGAATCTCGAACTTTTTATGCTCTTCAAGCATTTTATTAACACATTTATTTCATTACTAATCATACCTTGATTTATCTAATATTTTTAACCAAATTAGCGAATGCTGTCAAAATGCTACATTGCATTTTACGTGTGAAAGAGAGGATAAGATACCTGATAATCTATTTATCTCTTATACAAACGGGGGAGCTGAATATTATTCATTCTGAATGGTAGCCATTCAGACATTTCTTAAACAAGCACCACAAATTGAAAGTCTGATTTATATCCATTATCATAATACCCACAAAATCCTGAATTGTATCAATTCTGGAATGGTAGCCATTCAGACAGCTTTCAAATAAACTTTAACAAAAATCCTGATTTGTATCCACTGTAATTATTTGCATTATACCCTTAAAATCCTGTATTATATATGGCTACCATTCAGACATTTTCTTAAACACGCATTGCAAATAAAAAGTCTGATTTGTATCCATTTTCATAATGTCCACAAAATCCTGAATTGTATCCATTATGAATGGTAGCCATTCAGACATTTTCTTAAACATGCATTACAAATAAAAAGTCTGAATTGTATCCACTAGAAATATTTGCATTATACCCACAGAATCCTGAATTGTATCCATTCAATTGAGGTACCTCTTGTCTGATAGATGGCAGCAGAAGAAACTCGCCTTAACTCATTCCATGTTTACTAGAGAGCAGCACTTATCCTTAACTCATTTTGTGTTTACTAGAGATAGAGAAGCACTATCACTATATATATATATATATATATATATATATATAAAGAGAAATACTTA
>CABFOW010001924.1:59475-84887 GCA_902141385.1 Timema californicum
GAGTTTCTTCTGCTGCCATCTATCAGACAAGTGGTACCGCAATTGAATGGATACAATTCAGGATTCTGTGGGTATAATGCAAATATTTCTAGTGGATACAATTCAGACTTTTTATTTGTAATGCATGTTTAAGAAAATGTCTGAATGGCTACCATTCATAATGGATACAATTCAGGATTTTGTGGACATTATGAAAATGGATACAAATCAGACTTTTTATTTGCAATGCGTGTTTAAGAAAATGTCTGAATGGCTACCATTCAGAATGGATATAATTCAGGATTTTGTGGATATAATGCAAATAATTACAGTGGATACAAATCAAGATTTTTGTTAAAGTCGTTTATTTGAAAGCTGTCTGAATGGCTACCATTCCAGAATGGATACAATTCAGGATTTTGTGGGTATTATAATGGATATAAATCAGACTTTTAATTTGTGGTGCTCGTTTAAGAAATGTCTGAATGGCTACCATTCAGAATGGATATAATTCAGCTCCCCCAAACATTTCACCCATAGATGTCCATATTATAGAGAGCAATACCTTTAACCCAGAGTCTATAGGAGACATTGATCTCTATAATATAACTGGATGGACATACACATACACATTGCCAAGGACCAAAGCGTGACGCTCAAGTTTATCGTCTGCTACATTATGGGGGGACAGATTTAACGGCTTCTTTCAATTTTCTTATGTGAAAACATGTATCTGATGAATAAAAGTGTTATTGTTTGAAAATATTGAAGTAATATACTACACTTTCCTGAATAAACATTTACATTAAAGGATATACAATTCAGTTTTACAGGTAATACTGTACAAATACGAATAAAATCTTCAACATATTTAAATAATATGTAGTTATCATCAATGTTGTTTACAGTCTGCCAAGACTACACTTATATTCAAAGTTGGCTAGTAGGTTGTATATTTGTTTCAGAAACCAAATCATATTGAACGTTAGATAAATATAATGAATAAGGTATCTTAAAACTTGATTACATTTGTTTGAATGACAATCTTTGTGTAGTTATCATACATTCAAACTATCACTTACAGTTAGTTTATAGGATTGTAGAAAGTATTATTATATTACAATTTGTTTTAAAAAAAGTTGGCTCATATCTTGTATATTGCTTTCAGAAACCATATTATGTTGAAAATTCTATAACTATAATGAAACTAGTTAAAAACTGTATTACATATGTTTGAATGACATAATTTGTGTAGAGGTCTTAGGCCTAAGTTCAAATGATAATTTAGGTTATAGGCTTGTAGGAAGTACGGTATCTACTAACCTTGATTTTAGTAAGAGTCCTAAGCTGTATGGCTTTATTTCGTACCAGAATACTATCATATATATATATATATATATGTAGGATAAATGGCCATTTAGAACCAGAAGGGAATGTCTACTTCCTTTATAAATGGACGTTTATCCTACCAAAATACTAATATATGATAGTATTCTGGTACGAAATAGAGCCTTACAGATAGGGATTCTTATTAAAATCAGGGTTTAGTAGATACCGTACTTCTTACAAGTCTATAACCTAAATGATCGTTTGAACGTAAAACTTCTACACAAAGTAGCCTATACTTCATTCACGGTAGGAGTTTACCTCTGAAAGGTCTTTTTTCCTACCAATATCCTACTATATAATAGATTTCTGGTAGGGAAAAAGGCCTTTCAGAGGTAAACTCCTACCGTGAACGAACTTTACCGTACGTCTTTCAAACAAATGTTATATAGTTAGCTTACTTGTTTCACTATAGTTATCGAACTTTTAACATCATATATTTTCTGAAAGCAATACCGGTAAACAAGATTAAAGCCAACTTTTTTTAAAATGGTAATTTAATAATACTTTCTACAAGCCTATAACCTAAGTTATCGTTGAACGTATGGCAACTACACAGAGTCTGTAATTCAAACAAATGTAATGAAGTTTTAAGATACCTTATTCATTATATTTATCGGACTTTCAATATAATATTGTTTCCAAAACCAGTAGGCTATACAAGCTAATAGCCAACTTTAAATATAAGTGTAGGCCCTAGTATTGGCAGACTGTAAACAACATGGATGATAACTACATTTAAATATATTAAAAATTGTATTCGTATTACCTGTACCACAATGTAGCAGATGATGAACTTGAGCGTCAGGCTTTGAACCTTACCCATGCGTATGTTTATGTCCATCCAGTATAATAGAGATCACGAATGTGTATACTTGTTCCTCCAGTTTAATAGATATCATTAATCACATAATCAGATTTTTTTCAATTTGCTTAATCACTTATAAATTAAATTTGTTGAAATTTACTAAACAGATTTTAATAGTACGTTAAATATTTGAACTACCGAAGTTGAGAAAGACAACAACAAATAACTAAATCTCTATTATTATTATTATTATTATTATTATTATTATTATAAGCTCGCTCAATACAATACCGCTTAGCGTTAAAACTTGTTTTGCCTCTAAACAGCTGACAGCCACCATTCGAGATTGCTCTCATGCACCGAACCCAAAAGAGGTCGACCCCTTCTTTTGTCTATGGTTTTCTGGATTTGTTATCTTATTTATAAGGGTACTAACCACTAACCAATATTAATTGATATTTAAATAATGGCTGAACCGCCTATTGTCGTAATTCTAGGAACTAAAAGTAACCCCACTATTGTGTCTGATAGTCCCATTACTGATCCTGGCTCCGCAGTTAAGGTAGGATTGACATGGTTTTATTTATTATTTTATAAAACTAGTATTTTTACTACCAGATTGTTCCAACCAGTTATATTGAGCGACCACATGCAGTCTCTTTCTGGTGTCTGCTAAGATTATCACTGTATTAAAAGAGTGAAGGTTTTTTTTTACCTCCAAGATACGTCTTAAACTTATGTTTTATTTAGAATGTTTTACTCATACTCATGCCAAGATACTTCTTTAGAAAATCCTTTTTTTATTTTACTTGGATCTGGAATGAAAATTACTTTGTTAAAATAATGAAAGCTTTTTCTTCTTTAAAAAACATACAAAAATTACATTTTATTTAAAAGGCCATGCTTACTCAGCTAATGGTAGTGAGTAAATACTCACCTGCGTTTTAAACTCTTTACCACTCTAATTGAGCCCTAAAATTATGTTACAAATATGAAGTAAGGAAAAGCATAGAGAAGTCGGCAGTAATATTAATTTTGCCCCAAAATCTGAGGCAATATTTCAATCCTTCCATGTAGCACCCTTAACTAAAGCAAACAATTTTTAACTGTGAACAAGCTCATTTTGTGAGCCTTCTAATAAAGTCCTGAATGATTTTTATTACTCAACCAAATCTAGGGTCGCTATCAAAATAATGAGAGGCTCATTTCATTTCATGTCAAATCACCTAGTGCCATGTGCCCTTAATTATCAGATTTCCTTAACTATTTTTCTTGTGTAGGTATTTACAAGTTATAGCTAAATTTTTTTTTTTTTCAATTTTTTTCGGTGCATAATTGGCCAATTGCTCCAATTCGGGTTGTAATTATTTAAAGTATTCATAGCTTCATTATTTATTAACCAATTGGGTTCATTTTGATGTCAAATAAAAACTAGGCCTAATGTTTAGTACACAAGAACTCTGCTCAGAAATTTTAGCATTTTAGACTCATACCTATTATTTATAATATCACAATTATGTTTTAATCTTAATCAATTATTTCTCATTCTATATCAATTGTGGCTTTCAAACCACAGATATCAATCTTTTTATATTTTAAATACAAAACAGGAATAGCAGAAACTTTCTTGGGAAGAAAATGCATAGTGTTTTTTTTGTTGTTTATAGATTTAAAAAAATTACAATGTTAGAATAGGTTTGCACTAATTGCTGATACGAGATTACTTATTAGGCCTATGCTTAAGTTATCGTATCATGTTTGTATGCTTAAATGCAATATGAGAAAGTTATTTAAAAAAATTAGTCCGTATTTTGATTGAAAATCGGTTATAAAAAAGTTTTCATAATAGTGTCATATTCAAATAATGATTTGTAAATAAAATGTGTGCTGTCACAATAAGAAGGCCTACATGATGATCAAAGATTCCAGATAAATAGTATTTTTAAGAAACTATGTCAGTGCTATCCAAATGTAACGTTATGGTACTAATCAGCAATATGTCGATCATGCCCAATCATCTTGATCTTATACTTTTAATAAATTTTATTAATCCTCAAGTAAGGTAAGAAATAGTTTGAAGGAAACTCAAGAAAAACCTCTTGTGTTTCATTGCTAATCATGTTCAAGTTGTTAAGAGTCTGTAGAAATATTGTCTGTATTAGGAATACAGGCTAATCTAATTGGCACATTATTTCAACAATCACAAGACCAATTCAGAAGTGGTTTTTCTCACTCTTGTACTACTTTTTTTTTTTTATAAATTCACAATATGAAGAAAATTGTTTTTGAATATTTATTGCATTTAAAATTCAAAGAATAAATTTTGCGTTAAATTTTGAACAACCCAAATAAATTATATAAATATTTTTCAAAGCAATTAATGTAATTAAAAAATATAATATAGGCCATCGTTTCTGGGGGAAAAAATATTTAGGCACCTAACGGTTATAATTTAGATTTTTACAATGAGACATTTTCATAACTCTTTGTTCTTATAGATTTTAGTGTTTTTTTAGATTTCTTCTTGTATGTGATGGGGGATAACTTTGTGTATTGCCCCTTAGAACTATATTCAGAAATTTATTTAATGGGGGGCTATGCTTGTGGCCTGTGAAGCCAATTTTCTGTTGGGTACTTTCCCATGAGTCGCCACCATTCTTTAGAATCTTTCATTTCTACTATCTTGAAATCCTTATTGAAGCCATTTAAAGTGTTCTAGTACATAATCTTATTTGAAGCTGTTAGAAATATTATAAGACTCAAATAATCTTTGAGCCTACACATTCACAAGGAAAACAAAAATACTAGACTAGGACCAACTAATCATGCTTTCTGAAAATGTGGAGGGGGTGTTAAAACCTCCATTACTGTAATGGATTAAATAGCTAAGCTATTATTATTATTATTATTAGCACCACGTCTTACTACCCGTTTGGGTTATACACACATACGCTAATGTGTAATGGTAGGGTGATTGTGAGATTAAATGAAGGACCTACAGTTTAACGTGGAATCCGAACCACGGTGGAGGCCTGGCATTCCCCACATTCACAAGATGTCTTGTCAGAGGTGAAGGAAGAGTTTGGTAATCAGATAAATATGTGCCGGGACGGAGGATTGAACCCCGGCTGCCAGCACAGAAGTCTGACACCTTACCCCTAGACCGCCAGGTCACCCAGCTAAGCTATTATATTGGTTAGTTATCGTTATAGCCACATCTTAATAAAATATTCTTTAAATTAATTATTTCTGCATGTTCATCACAGAATATGGCTTAAAATAAGAGTGGAGAGTGACCGTGAGCACGGGACGATTCCTGGATAGCTCAGTGGTAAGAACATTGGCGTACTAAGCCAAAGCTTCCTGGTTTTATTCACGTGTCCAGGTGTCATTTTTCAATTTAAAAAATACTCCATTACTGTAATTACGGTACTGCTTTGTCAGCTGTCACAACTTTTGAAACAATTGACAGATTCAACTAGCCTTAGGAACATTCACGTAATTTAGGGTCCTTCCTCCCACAGTATATTAACTAATATTAGGTCTACATTTAATTTAAATTAAAACACATCTTTCAAGACAGTAAATGATTGTTATTTTAATAATCGTGATACAACAAATTTTACTTATTACTCAACTACTAATACTGGAAATACTGGATTATAGGGCCTACTTGAAAATTGAATTGGATACTAGAAAAAATATTAAACCTCTTCTCATAGAGTGAAAGTTTGGCTATGACAGTGTGCATCAATTTATTCATATGGAAACTAAAAAGGGGAGTCGCAACCTCAACCTTTAAATAGTATTTTTTCTTTGGCTTACATCTTAAGACCATTGCTAATTACTTAGTGTAAACATGTTATTAGAAATGTCTGTCTTCTCAGGACCTCATAAGTTTATGCCTCGAGAGTGTTATATGAGGGCCACACCCAAACACTTATTTTTGAGGGAGGAAGAGTTTCTGCCATAGGTGGCTTGGATTAAAGTCCTCATCAGGTGATGATATTATTTTTAACATTGAACCCCTCTTAAATCAATTTAAAGTGCTTTAAAACATAATTTTGTTTGTAGCTAGGATTTTTATAAGACTTCGATAAGCTGCAAGCTAGAGATTGGTGAGGAATACAAAATTTCATTACTAATCATATTCTCAGAAGGGGCTGAACACCCTAAACTCCCCTTTCTGCCTCTTGGTATGGCCCTGGCATTTTTTTATATTTATTTATATATAGCTGGGAGACCCGCTTTAGGTGCTGAATTGTCTAAGGTGGTATGCTCGCTCATGTTAGAATAGCCTTTTTATGTTGGAGAGATCATGGTCCTGGGTTCGATACCTATGTCAATGTGTCATTTTTTAACTAGTTTAAATTAATTATACTCATTTAGCCTAGCAAATAATAATAAATTAGGCTTACGGTTGACGTTCTTAGGTTGTTTATCAGACGTCTGCGAGCTCAAGATTGTTGGCTTGAACCTATTTTGACGGAGATTCTCAGAAAGCTTCGAGTTTGAGTAGAGTTTGGGTTGAATAGATAGGTAATACAAATAAAAAATATGGTTCTCTATAGGTTTGAAAAGTTCTCTCTTACCTTTAATGATGAAAACAAATTTAGGTTGTTTTTAAACACGGTCCAAAAAAAGAGTTTAGGATATGGTAGAGTGGAGGAAGTTACATAATCATAAGTTACATACCCTGTACTTATCACAAGACTGTTAGTATAATCAAATCTCATAGATTATGTTGGGTGGGACATGCAACACAAATGGGAGAGTCTTGAACTGTGTTTAGGGTATCGACTGGCAAACCCAATGAGATGAAACCATTGGGAAGACCTAGACGCAGATGGGAAGATAACATTGACCTGTAAAAGATAGCATGTAATGAATTGTACTGGATAAAACTAGCTCAAGATGAAAAATAATTATGTGTACTAGTACCGAAAGAAATGTATCTATAACAGTAAGTATCGGTATAGAATTATTATTTTTAAAAGATGCTTATTTGCTATCCATCCTCTTAAAAACTTAAATAATTCAATTTTGGGAGGTGCCCTCTTTTAACTATATTTATTGTTTATATAGGCCTACTCTATCAAGATATATTATTAACTATTGACAAACAATAAAAGAATGGATGCCCTGCTTCATCTGCTTAAACATTGCACATACACACTTTTTTGCTTCTTCTGCTTTCGGTACCCTTGAGTTTACTAAGTTCATTGAGCTCTAAAAAGCTTATTTTGTTTAGTCTGTGATGAGCGTGATAATTGAGAAAGTAAGGGGTAGGCCTAATAAAGTGGTTGTCACCTGCCCCATTGCCTGATCAGGCATCAGGATGTATTTATAAACAAAGACGAAAGAACAGCTCTGAATTATAATGAGCTAAAAGAGATTGAATGCTAAAGTTGCAGAAAATAAGTGAGAATTGAGAAATAGTGTCATTTGTTCTTCCTCCACAGTCTAACTAGTAAACATTTAATCCCTGGATGAGTGAAGATAACAAAAATGTTGTTTCTTTTGATACTGATCCAATACCGGTGTGTGTACACTACTAATATCAGTAAAAGTATCTGAAAAAAAATATTTAGTAAACCAAATACTAGTATTGTAAGGAAAATATCAATATTAGTAAAGTATCAATACTTTTTCCACATCCTTAAGGTGGTGTTCTTTTGTAAGTGTGGCAATGAACTTTAGAGTTACTAATGGCAGAGAGTAAGGGCCAGTTTCATAGTCAGACTTAGTACGTCTCAAGTGCGGCGCTACACTAAGTACATGACGACACCTACCTAAACCAGAATGGAATGGGCCAGTTTCCTATGCGAGAACGGCCCATTCCATTCGAGTTTAGGTAGGTGTCGACATGAACTTAGGGTAGCGCCGCACTTGAGGCGTACTAAATTTGACTATGAAACTGGGCCTAAGTAAGCAAAGGTGAGCTATTATGATTATTATTTAAAATAAAAACTAAAACTAGGATATTTAAAACCAAATTAATAAACTTACTATATTTGAAGTGGCACTAGCGTTAATAGAGTTAAAATGATAAAAACATATTTCAAAATATAAAATAAATTAATTAAATGTTTTTTGAATAGGTAAGTTATTAATTATAATCAAATCAGAATTAAAAAAAATAAAATTAAACACACTGTTATGACCACTGTTTGGTTATTAACTATCACCCAGGACAATCATCATCATCATGATCTGTTTCCAACCTCTGGCCGGGCGATTTAGTAAAATGACTCCATCTCCTCCATCTCTCCACCATTATTCCTCCTTTAATTATTTTCATTCTTCTCCTCTCCTTTTCACACGTTCTATTATATGTTCCTCCCATCTCTTTCTTGGCCTCCCTTGCAGTCTTTTCTCTAAATAAGACATTCATCTCCATCATTTTCTTGGGCATCCTCTCCTTTTACATCTTCAATACATGACAATACCCTATCAGCCTTCCTCATTAATATTTTATAATTATTCACTAAGAGATAAACTCACTTTGACTGAAAGTTCATGATCTCATAGCTCATTTAATTAGCAGCAGCCACTAGGTAGAATGTATGATAGGAATGTTGGTATAAGGCAGACTAGTTGTAGAATCCTTGATCAAAAGCTAAAAAAAGATAAACTGTGAGCATGATTCATAAATTGTTAATAATTCACAATAATAATAATAATAATGCCGATAATGATAATTGATTTAGCGGCCCTAGATAGAAATCAACCTGCGCAAACCCACATTTTCTACTGCACAGTCTTATGCGCTTGCATGCTTCCCATTGGCTGTCCAGAAGCACATGTTACTCTATCTAGATAAAATAAGCTGTTACAAATTGTGTTTTTAATGTTATTTTGTTAAAACTTTAAATAATTTGTGTGTATTTTTTTATAATTTCCATGTACTTGGGATAGTGTAGTTCATATACTATACATAACAAGAACCTATATAATGCCAGCATCATCATCTTCAAAAAGGGTTTCTGGACAACCTTTGAAAGGGCATGCTAGGGAAATAATATATAATATAGCTAATTTCTTGAAAAAACCAGAAAGGACGGTTTAAGTTGAAATATATTGTAGATAAATGTACGAGTGAAGCCACAGGCTTGTCTTTAACTAGCGTAAAAACAATTTTGTAGGAAGGTATATGTTGAAAGGACACCTCACCTTGTCTACTTTGAAAGGAAAGTACAAGGAGCTTAGTAAAATAATATTTATAGAGATTTCACGAAAGTATCAATTTGTAAAAAAGTCCACGAATTTCATGTTGTAAGAAAAACTGTGCTGATACTTAAGAAATTGCAATAGGCTCTTAAAAGTGATGATATAATCGATTGCAGCAGAGAGTATTTGGAAAAAGAATCAAAAGCCCAGGCTTTAAGTAGAAAAGATGTTATTCAAAAAGAAAACTTTCGATCGAATGCCCTGAAATATCGTCATTGAGGCAGGTACTTACATGAAATTTGCAAACTGAGGAGTAGGAGTAGGAACATTTTTTATGTTGATGAAACCTATGTTAATGCATGTCATGATGAAAAAACATGCTGGCAGTCTAAATTCAAACCAGGTTTTACGACACCCATTGCGAAAGGAAATCGGCTAATCATTGTGCATGCTGGAGGAAAAAGGAGTTTTGTTCATAATTCCCTTCTTATTTTCAAATCAAAATAAAAAACAGGGGACTACCACTTCATTAAGTGGACCAATGAGAAACTGTTACCTAATGTTTTCCCCAGAAGGGTTAATGCTAGTAATCATTGTGTGCACTTGAACAAGAACCCAACAAATGCATCTTTAAAAGATAGTTAAAATGTGGCTAAGACAGAACGGCATGTAAAAAAAAGTTGATTTTTAGGGTTTGAGTCTGAATATCCTTAGGGTTTCATGGGTCTTATCCTTGTGTGTGTGTGTGTATATATATATATATATATATATATATATATATATATACATATACATATACATATACATATAAAATATGTATACTAGGAATATATAATTATATGCATTTTTAGTTTCATTTGAGATCTTTACAAAATAACTTAAAACAAGACACTTATTTCCAAGGTAGAAAATTTTTGATGTGAACAACTATAGACTCTAATTACTAGGATGTGTTTCTTCCTCAATGCTGTTGAATAATCTTTAAGTAAAAATGTTTTGAAATAGGAATTGTTTGGGTCTGATTGCCATTCATATATACCCAGGGGCACAGGAACTTATTTTTTTTTATCTGGGGGAGGGGTGAGGGGTAGGCAGGGGCAACATTATGTTATGATTTCTAAGGTTAAGTTAGGTTGAGTTAACAAAAAGGTGGGGATGCGAGCTAGGGGGGCCAAAATGACATTATTTCCAGGTTAAGCTATGTTTGGTAAAAACAAATGGGAAGGCAATGTCTGGGAGAACATACATAACAAAAATTCAATCGGCCTACAGTTATGCTGTTGGATTTATTAGTTTGAACAAAAACTATTACTGGTTTGACAAAATTTTCCAAATAGTGTTCGACTAAGATTAAGATAGAACAATGCAATTTGTAAATTTGGGTATCACTGGACAGACAAAAGAAAGAGTCAATGTGTTAACTTCAAGTATAAAAGTCAAACCATTTTTCCAAAGACTTGACATCTGAAAGAATTTGTGCCATTAAATTAATTCATTATCTTCACTTTACTATCATTGTAAACTAATTCTGTGTGACTGGAAAAAAGGATAAAAAAAACTTTAAGTACATTCAGTTGGGATTCTAAAAATTCTACCCAACCTTTCAATGGCAAAGTGTAACACAAAATTATTTTACTCGTTGATCTTGTCATATAATTATTATTAGTGGTATATTTCTTAGCACCACTTCTTACTACTCGTTTGGGCTGTATGCATAATAACTAATTATACTAATGGATTATGGAGGAGGATGATTGACTTTGGAGGAAATGAAATCACATTGAACCCTGACCTCCCTGTCACTGGAAAACTAATCTAAATTAGCTTGATATTTAGACCTCGTGCCCACTGTAGTGGGTTTGTTCTCTTCTGGTTACGATCAACGTTGGAGCTATGCAAGTTGAATTAAATTAATCACTATAATTTCAACCTAAGATATATTTTAGGATTCCACTACTAAGTATTGTATTATTATTATTGAGGTAAAAATGGATTTCACAAAAGTTGACAAATTGTTGTTGAAGCTAAAACAAAATGTCGGTAATACTACAACCCCAATTGTTGTAAATACATAATAACAGGGTGGCTACAGACAGGGAAAACCTGGAAAAGTCAGGGAATTTTTGGATGACGGGAAAAACAGGGAAATGTCAGGGAATTTAACTAAAAATAAGGAAAAGTCGGGGAATTAAAAAAAATATGTCTAAAATATCCCATTAATTTTGCAACTAAACACTAAAACAAAAGTTAGTAATACCTAAATAAAATAACATTTTAATATTTTAAATAACTGATATAACCGTTTTTTAGTAGATCCAAACTTTTTTTTTTAATATGTGATCAATAATAAATAAAACAAAAGTTTTCAACCACCATTAAAACTGGAAAAATAGTAGTCAGGGAACATTGAAAAGTGTTGTCCGTAAACCTGGAAAAGTCAGGGAATTTTGTAAAATATGTTTTGAGGCCATCCTGAATAAATATTCACTAATGAACTTGCATTCCAACTATGCAAATTACTCAACTTTGAAACAGCTGTTTTACATCTGTTGGTGTTTTTACAATACACCTAGGTGCTTCAACAATACACCTAGGTGCTTCCCATCATGTCATTATTTTGAGATTTTTTTTATTCTATACACCATGTCTTGCTGCTCATAAGGTATTCTATGTATTAGCACCTATGGGGTGGGGAAGAGAAATATATCATTTTTTTGGAAGTTACTCTTATTAGCGTGAAGAAAAGCGGGAAACAATTTAGACAAAATAAAAAGCCCCTAAGTGAACTCAAGCATAATTTAAGACCTGATGTCCCTGTCACCATTAAACCAGAATAGACGAAACTGAAACATTTTTCCATGTGGCCACCTGTTAAGGTAGCGTGGTATAAACTATGCAAATTGATATAAAATTTATACATCATGTATAGTACTCGTAATTGTGAGTATATGGGGATAAAGTTTGACTATTCTATTCTCTTTTTCCAGTAATGACAAATCTCAGCTGTAAGTCTTGGGGTAGTTTTTCCTAAAATATATTTCACTTTACTTTCACTGGCATATATATTTTAAATACATTTTAACATCTTCACCTGTATCCTAATACCAAGCTAGAATGCCTATGACTCAAACTAGTAGTATTAGTAATAAGAATTGGAAAAAAATATATAAATAGTTTCATGACTACTTATGATTGATTATCAGGGCCCAGATATAGGTGTCCTAAAAATTATTACAAAATCACCTTAATGTTCTAAATAATGACTTCAAATTTTGAATAAAATGACCTAAAAATAATATGAACACTGATGTAAAATAAAAAATACACATGCAATGAAAAGCCTTTAACAACTAAAGTCTTGCATTCTACTAAATATAAATCGATTTAAAAATATCAGCTTAATAAATGATAGCTACCCCTCCCAACACAACCTTCTCCAACTTAGTTGCATTGTCTTAACGGGAATGTGGATTTTACAATCACACACGCAACGGGGATACACAGTTCATTGACTACATTACCTTTCATTCAGACAACTGTAGGCTGAAAATATGTTTGATTTTTTATGTAGGTCCTATTTATACAATATCAATTGTATTTAAAAATATAGGTACTAATTCATCAAGAATGCTAGAAAAATAACTCAAAAATACTTAAAAATCACTCATAAGTTCCTAAAAATGACGGAAACCAAGAAAATTTGACCTAAATTTACAACAACAAAAAATGACCAAAAAATGACCTATAAAATATACATTTATTCAACAAGGTGATCATTAAAATATCTTACACTTAAGAGCATTGTATGGGATGAACCAATAAAAGGATGACATGACATCAAAATCCAGGCCCTGATTATGATCAATATAGTTGAAAAAGCAATTATTCTTGCACCAGTTTCTTATCAAGAGCAATAAGAACCAAGAATACAAATATATATTAAATGAGTATTGCTATCTTATTGTTAAGATTATTTTATTGCAAATTGTTTCCCCCAACCGTTTGCACCCACAACTACCATATGCAAATATATTAATTATGATAATGCGTTAGAGATGAGGAAAGTGGGATTTTAGACTAAATACACATGCATTTGTGTCGAGGGAGAGTTGGAAATCATTTAGTAAAAAAGTGTTGGTATGCCCGGCCTGGATTTGAACCCCAACCTCCCCATCAAGAGTGCGAGTAATTATTGCAACTGTTTATTTTGTCTGTAATTAATAGTAAAACTTCTTATAATAAAGAATTTGTCCCATTTTATAGAGAATCAAATAGCCAAAGCTATTACTTATGCTTTTAGTGAGGATTACTCCATCTCATTATCATATTCTGAAAATTGAAAAATGACACATGGACACAGTACGCCAATGCTCTAACCACTGAGCTATCCAGGAATTGTCCCATGCCTAGGGTAATTCTTCCCTAATATTTTAAGGCAGAGTCTATGATGGACGTGCAGAAATCGTCGGCTACAAATGTGTGATTTTATTAAGATCACGAGCAATCAGATAACGCAGCCACCTTCGACTCGGTAGTTGGCATAACGCTCCCATATGTACAATTATTATAAATGTAAGGAGTTACATATTTAAATAATAGCTTTGGCTATTTGATTCTTAAATATGCAATGCCTTACAATTATAATAATTGTACATATGGGAGTGTTATGCCAACTACCGAGTCGAAGGTGGCTGCGTTATTTGATAGGTTGTGATCTTAATAAAATCACAAATTTGTAGCTGACGATTTCTGCACGTCCATAATAGACTCTGCCTTAAAATATTAAAGAAGAATGATCCTGGGCACAATTCCTGGATAACTCGGTGGTTAGAGCATTGGCATACTATGCCAAAGGTCCCAGGTTTGATTCCTGTGTCCAGGTGTCAATTTTCAGACCATTTTATAGAGCCTGACTCACCTGCAACTTCTCGGTTTCACAAGGGACGATTGAACATTCTTACATTTCTTGCATTCTAAAGTTAACATACATAAAATTATTGCAAACTATTTCTTGTTCTGTATTTCAACTCCACAAATTGAATCTTTGCATCAGTTGCTTTGGTTTAGAAATCTTTTCCATTTTTCATCCAGAAGAAATCCACATGTAGCAAATAATTTAAAGTCCTTGGATGAAATGTGGAAACCTTAAAATACTGTTAAGAAAGATTGGTTTTAGAATTTATATCCTGCTGAATCTTAACTATAACACATTACATTAAATAAATGCTATGATGAACCACACAGACCTACTCTCTATTTTATCTTAAAATAAAGACATTTACTAGAAACTCAGGTGACCTGATGGTCCAGGGGTAAAGTGTCAGACTTCTGTGTTGGGGGTCCAGGGTTCAATTCTTGGTCCCGGCACAGATTTATCTGATTGCCAAACCCTTCCTTCACCTCTGACAAGACATCTTGTGAATGTGGGGAATGCCAGGCCTCCATCGTGGTTCGGACTCCTCGTTAAACTGTAGGTCCTCCATTTCATCTCAACAATCACCCTACCATTACACATTAGTGTAAGTGCGTATAACCCGAATGGGTAGTAAGTTGCAGTGCGAGTAATACTACTACTACTACTATTACCACCACCATCACCACCACCACCACCACCACCACCACCACCACCACCTACTAAAAACTCGTAATATTTGTGAAACAAAATAATATAATTTGTAGGAGAAACACTTCACCAAAAAGCATAAATGAAATAATTTACACTTTTACAAAAATATTGAGAAAAGAGGAACATCTCTTTCCACCAAAGACCATAATCATTTTCAGATTTCAAAGAACTGCATAAAAATATTTATATTTTTGCATATTACTTGGTATCTATAGGTTTTGATAATAATATATTCAAATTTAAATATAATTTTTTAATAGGACTACAATTTTAGAATGATAATCTATTTAGAATTTCAAATATTTGTGAAGATATGAGCAAAATTGGAAATTTATGCATATGTGAAGTTCCCTTAGTCATTTTCATGAGAAAACAAGAATTGCCATTTTGGTTGCAATGTTAACCATTGATTGCTTAGATACAAAATTTAATCAAAAGCGTGTGAGTGGATTTTGAGAAAATTGATTTTTACCCTGTTTGCCTTTAGTAAACTAGGTACCCTTAATTTAATGGTTACATATTTAACTAAAATAAACTTGTCGGGGAAACCTATGAAAACCCTAGATATCAAGTTTTCACTCGATCGGTAAAATGGTTTCAAATTTAGTCGGAAATACAGACAGACAGGATTGTGAAAATAACTTTTTCTGTTTCAGGGGGTCGTGAAACATTGACATTTATCAAAATCTTAGTTACATTTTTTTTACTGTCATATTTAAGTGGTTGGGAGAAAGTGAATATTATTAAATCTTCAAAATATTTTTCTGAATCATTACACAGCAAGGGCTATTTGAATTCATTAGTTTTTGGTACTGTTGAAACTTTCTACAGTCAAGTTGGCTACAATCAGGGAAATGTTAGAAAATAAAATTAAAATTAAGGAAATAACAGGGAATTTAAATAGTTAACTAATTTGTATCATGTAAGGGTAACCTATGTTATACATGTTTTTGTCATCCGTGTTTTCACATAAATGGGGATTTTGTTTTTGAGGAAGAATGGCGCAAGATAAATGACAGTTCATTGGTAAACTCATATATGGTAACAGGTTAGAGCTCCCTCATATCTCAAAATGCTCTGTACACCTATTCATGCACATGATCTCTACACGTTGATGAAAAAGATCATAGCTGAATCATATTTGAGTCGAGCAAGTGAAGAGCCTCTGAGAACACTCACAACAAGAGTGATGTCTCAGGCCTTCAAAATGATCAACTCGGCTATGAATTTCACTTAGGAGGCAGCTACCTACATTTTAGCAAGAATCATTCTACAGCGATTAGCAGGATGCTTGTTATGATTATAAATAATAAGAACATTATCATTCTTTATTTACTTTCATGATGTTACTTTGTTTCTGTACTTTTTTATTCAATATAATAATTTATTGATTTTCTTAAATGATATCTGATTTATAACATAACAAACAAAGCAAAAACTATTAGAATTGTTGTAATTAGGGTCAGTCTCCAAACAAAAATAAGAATCGGTTGGTTTTAACATTTTTAAAGAATTTTTTTGATATGACTAAATGGGGAAGGGGCTGGGCTCACAAGGGAAGTAACCTAGGGTTCCAGATCTCATCTCGTTTGTAAATATCACTACCTATTTTTTCTGATCAAGACCTTCAATGTTGACATTGGAATTTGCATGAAGGGAGAGTGGAAAACCATTTAGGAAAACAAACCTCAATACACCCGACTGGGATCGGGCCCCGATCTCTCCGTCTTTGGCAGTCTAGTCCAACACAAGATTAGCATTTTAGACTACGCAGCCACCAAAGCGGGTCCTGAACTATTAGAAAAACGTTTTGAGATTTTTTCAATAATATGTTCTGATTTGAACAGCTTTATTTTGAATAGTTTTATTTAATAAATTCATTATAACTTTTAAGAGTCTATTGGAGATAAAAATGTTAATATATTGATAAAACACTTTGTTAGATAGTATTTTATATTCAACATGTGAGATATATTTTTAAGTGACATACGCCTTGAGATTTGTTAAACATAACCATATTTTGCTACCATTCATTTGTTTAGGTAAGACAATTCATTACTTTATTAGTTAAAACTAATTTACGAGGTTACATTTTATTGAATATTCCTAATATCTGCCCCAGTAGACATGATGATAAGGTTGTCAGTTTTGACTTGTTTGATAAACTTGAGAAACTTAAGTTTTTCCCTTTTATTTAGGCATGTAAGAGCTTTTAATCATAACTCTCTATAGGCAAATATTTTGGTGTGTTATGCATTTTTTTAGCAAGTCCAACAAATAAAACACACCTTTACTTTTCAAGGCTTAGCCCACTTGGTCCAGCCCTGATGGTAGAGTATTATAAGAAATCCTCTAGTATTGATGGATGACTCATAAGAAAACCTGCAAAAGTAAAGTCAGTTTTAAAGTTGGGAAAGAAAAGACTAAATAATTTGTATCCCTTCACAAAAATAAACTGTACATGTTAATTCAAGTCTCATGGTTAGGTGTGTATTTAACTTAAAATAACATTCTTAAATAAACCTTAGGTATTTTTTTAACACTCCAGTAAACTGTTTGGAAATACTTAGTCTATTAGTCTAATAAACGGCACATTCTATATTTAACCAAACTAACTGTACCTAAGACAGGAACTTATTAAATATACTTTATCTTGGCACACAGCTTATAATTGATTTTTTATTTTTTTTACCATATCAAACTTTATTTCTCTGAACTAACCACTATATTTTAAACATTCAATTTTTAAGATGTGATTATCTACACAATAGAAGTAGTTATACAAAAATTATATTTGTGATTTCAGGTGCTGGACGAACATGCTTCTCAAAGGACCAAACTGGTAACTTCCTGTTAAAAAGTTGTGAATACACAGTAATGCAACAATTATTAACCATAAGAGCATAATTTCCATCATCAAACAAAATTGACTTTTGTTAATAAACATTAATACTCTTTAATTTCACCAATATGCCTATTATAAGCCTGCCAAAAATATAATAAGCTCTAAAACTACAATATAATGATTTAATATTTTATTATGATACATGTTGACTGGGTCTTTGACATCACTTTTTAAAATTTGATGAAATTATGTTAAAAGCTTTTAAAATACTAGGATCTGACACTAATTATATTGCATGCACACAAAAAAAGGTATTTTTATTTTGGTTGATCATAAATTATAATTTATATAACACAATCTTTAAAATACGGAATGAAATAGATGTAGCCTCTATTAGAAAACAACACTTATCAGTACATATATTTATATGAGGAATTATTTCGTTTCCTCCTAGCAAAGGTGAGATTGCCTTAATGTGTGAATAAGTATATCTTTACTTTCTTAAAAGCTTTGCTGAGCTAAAGGCAGGTCATTTCTCCTTTTGTACTGCATAATTTCACTAAAAATAGTTAATAATACATTGTACTGCATAATTTCAATAACACTAACTTAACTAACACATGTGTCCTTCTGAACCTCCAAATTATGAGTTTGGAAAAAGGGGTGAGGGGGGAGAGAGATTCAGGGAGGTTAATTAGTAATGAAGAATGGGGGCTATCTGGCTATATAAATACTCTATAAATATCATTAATAATTTCTTTATAGTTATTTAAAAAATTATAAGTACTATAATATACAATAACATACATTTTTCTCACATAATATTTAATAGTGAATATATCTTGTAATTTAAATATATCTGATAAAAAATATGTAAGAGATAATATATGTGATATAGGATCATATTGACTTGAAAAACTTCTCAAATTCTTACTATCAAAAGGAATTATGTTGACTGCATTGGAAAATGGAAGTTTGGTTTCCATTCCTGATCTTCTTAAAACAATAAAGTGTAGGTCTACAGTCTGATTTTCCTCAATTAATGGAGGGCCCACTCATGATAAACGTGACTAACTCTTACATCTGCAGGTAGGTACTCAAGACTAGTTTTTCATTTAGTGTTACATACAACTAAGGTCTTACTTAAGTACTTCAAAGTATAAACAATTTTATAAGCATAAAATAGAACTTCCCTTTTACTGAACTCCACTTTGTAAATCAGATATACTTATATTTATTTTTGGATAACCCAATCTGTTGTACTATCCCTATTATTCCTCCCTTGCCCATTTTTAGTTCATATATCTTGCAGGTCACTTAATATCTACAATAAAAAGGAAAATTTAAAATATTACAAACACATTTTCTCACTTCACCACCCATCCCGACATGGTTTCACAACCGATTTCACTTAGAGCATTCCATTAAACAATCATATGCAAATTGTGAAGCTTCCTTTTTTTACCAATCTAATCAAACTTGCCCCCAATCTAAAAAATCCTTTTTAAACTTCCAATTGTCTTATGCAGTCATTCTCACTATCCGTAAACTGCTTTGATCGTGATAATCCAACCAACAGCTAATCTCCCTAAAATGACTATTTTACTAACTCAACTCCACACCACTTTTTGCGAGGAGGATAAAACTCTAATATTTATGGGGCATTTTCATACACTAATAAATACAAATTGGACATTTTCAATTACTGACTTTGATTTAAACTTCTAACCTACTTATAAATAAAGTTATTGGAAATCGTTCACCATAAAACTTGGTGCATGAAAACAAATAAATTAGCTATTTGTTACTCAGTTGAATTTTCATTAATATTCATGCTTATTTTTATACTTTGCATGGATCTAAGCTCATGCTTAATCAAAATACCCATTATAGACAATATATATTTATATAAATTGTAGCATCCAAAAGGGGCAGATGCCAACAAAATACATAAAAAAACATAAAAACTAAAGATATGGGGGGGAGTTTAACCCAGAGCGAGTGCCGAGGAGTTCTAGGTTGTAAATGCTTAACACACACATTACAGTCCCACAACTCGCAACCCTCGAACTAGTTGGGGATATAATAATTGTGAACCTCTATCTCAACCAGACAGCAAGAGACTGCAGCCTTCCTAAAGTTCATATAAAACTAAAATGTTTGACGAACAGTCCTTGGGAACGATGGGGCATATATCAGAAAGATACAAAACAGATTAAGAAAGATTGATATTTATTAACAACGCTCAATAGTTGCGTAACAGTTTGACTCAGAGTATACAACATCATATAGGCAAACCACATTATGACTCTAAACTAATGAAATTTTCCATATGAAGGTTAACATTGTTTTCTTAACATGCGTATTGTGTACGCGAGACTAATTAAAGGCTTTATAAACATAGTCATATGGCGCTACATAAAAAGGTAACTCAACGAAGTAAACAATACCTCTATCATGAAGAGGCGCCCTTCTAGTAATACTAAATCTATAAATATTTTATACTTTTATATCAAATATTTAAATCCTACATTTACTATAAAAGGTTTGCTCAGAATAAAAGGAGCTTTGCAAATGACAATAAACCATCTTAACTTAGCAATGAAAGATACCCCTTAAGAATTAACGTATTACAAAAAAAATTTAAATATCAAATAGTTAGCCATTAGAAATGGCGCGAAAAGGTTTGTTTAAGATACACCCCTTAAGAATTAACGTATTACAAAAAAATTTAAATATCAAATAGTTAGCCATTAGAAATGGCGCGAAAAGGTTTGTTTAAGATACAAATTTATTCTCAGAAAAAAACCGTAATAAATTAACGTCAAGACCCAGAAAATGGTATTCGTGAAAGTTATCAAAAATTCCTAAATACATTATGACCAAAAAGGAAATATCCAACCTATCGTAATATAAATGACATTACAGTTAATAAGGCGCAAAGACCTTGTAATACAAAAGAGTAAGGAAATGTTCCTAACCATAAGACGTAATTTTAGCAATTTTTTTAAAAGTGTGGCCGAAAAGAGAATTTAGAAAAACAATAAAGTATAAAAAGTTTCATAAGCCAAAACAGAATTTAGATCTTACATTTTAGACGCAGAAAGCCGGAGCTTATGTTAACCCTGCTAAGACACAGGCCTAATTGTGTCGTTATCGATACAGAGAGCAGAATATATACAAAACTCAGTAGAGGACGAAAGGAGAAGGGGTAGGACACATTCTGGACTATAATGGAACAAAAATGCAAGCATGCTGTGCTTCGCGAACTTTCTCGTAACGGAGACTAGTCACTGCGCATGCCCAGCCAGGCGTCGCTTAGCTTGCCAGACATCACGCGCTCTTAGTATCTTGTTCTCCCGGGTCATTGAATGTTCGTCCGGAGGTTTTGAGCCGTTGTTCCACGCAGGCCCAGTTGACAGGCGAATGAAGTAAGTCTCTTCTATTTGTTTTGTTTTAACGGCTCCCTTATAACGTCCAATGCTACAAAATAAACACAAGATAATAAGGACAACTGAGTCGAGAGAAGTAAGGTAACACAACAAAATTAATCCAATAGTAACATAGGGAATGTCATGACGCTAATATTTCACGTATTAGGAAAAACTGTTTTCCCTTTCAATGTAAACAGTATAGTTTTTATAATGTTGCACACAGAATAAAGGAGTGTTAACTTAAAAAGTTAAGATAAATACTTTGATACTCCATTTGGAAAACATTGTTTTCTATTTATGTCAGCAATCACTAATAAAAAGGAAAAAGAAATACATTTAAACTTTATTCTCTATATTTGAGAGATTGGTTTATTTTTTATGAGGTGTAACCCTCCCTCTAAAAGGCTAGTTTTTTTCCTTCTGAAATGTGGGGTCTTTATTATTTTGTCAGAGGGCTTGGCCTTGTGTCTTGAGTAAAATCTATTGAATCCTTCCTTTAAGTGTCAGTGCATTTATTGTAATGACATGTAACTGTTTCACAACTATTTTTGCGTCCGAAAAAACTTTTTTTTTTTTTGCGGCATCCAATATGGCTCTGTTTACTGCCATTTTGGGTGAACTTGATGCTTAGAGTAGAGGATGGTTCTCATTAAGAACTGGACTGGTTGAACCGAAACAATATACTCCCCTGTTTATAAGCTATATGCAAAGTAATAGGAACAGCCCCCTGGAAGTGTGTTTTGATCCTAGGCCACAGACAAGGAAAGAACAGATCCACAGCCGATAGGTTAAACGTGTTGTGCTTCTTTTCGAGGCTTTACTCCTTCAACGTTGGGATCACTAGGTGCAGTCCCCAGTGTCTACAGCACAATCAAGTGAGCATTTTTTAAACAACTCACTTTAAACTCGAATTTACTAGAATGCATATACAAAATATGAGCTCCTTGATTTAACCTGTCGGCTGGCGGTCATCGAGCAAGCTTCAGGTAGTGCCCTCCTCTAGATCCCCCCCCCCTCCGCTTCACCCCTAAGTAACATAATCCTGCCACACAAATAAGCTTTCTCTGACTGCAGATTACAAAGAAAACTTAAAACACAATGGGCCTTTTCTTTTTTTAAATAAAGGGACTGGCTGTCAACTGCAATTATTTATTAAGGAACACTGAGGAGAATTGCAAATGTCTAGAAATACCAATTTATTTAAGAAGTGGATAGATATTTTTTAATATCACATGGCCACCAATGCAGGTCTATAATATCTATTTGATGCTATGTATTTAAAATCATTAATGTATACTTGAAATAATTTTAAAACTGGTATTTTCCTGGTGTAATTTAGAATTCCCACCCTCAAGTTATTAAAGTTAAAACAAAAATATAGGATAGTTTTAAATAGATCCAAGGGTTTCTGTTATTTAAAATTACTTAATAAACACTAAAGTTAAGCTATTGTATTTTGTGTGAGTTCACGGATGCAGGCCGGATATTAATATAAAGATATTGCAGACAAACGGGCCGGTCAGCTATGTCTCTTGTTTTATGAATCCTGCCTTATCAGTCAACCTTGAAAGGGGTTCTGTCTGTTAATTAAAGTAAAATCAGTTCGAAAGTTTAATTAAAAATACAGGGCCCACATGTATAGATAAAATTATGTACAGTTTATTGAAGCATTTATTCAACATATTATATACCCTACACTCCATTTATCTTAAAAGTTAGAAAGCTTTATTTTATGAATTACTAGCAATGCTGCACGGCGTTGCCCGTGACACATTGTGGTATAAGAATTATATAAGCAACCCCCCCCTCCCTCCACCCCCCAGCAATGGTGCCCGTATCTCTGAAACGTAATTCTAAAACAGATAGAAAATATTTTCCTCAAGAATTTGTTTAAAATTGCCTAATTAAAAATCTATTTGAAAATATTAAACTCCTGCTTCAAAGTGCATTCGGACCAACTTCCGTCCACCTATGTTAAACATTTCAGATCTCTGTGTGCCGTAGATTTGGCTGGGCATCACACACAGACAAACACTTCCTTTGATTATTATAGACTATGATGCATCATTGTGGCTTATAAAATATGGCTATAAACTAGTCTAATCCATTAAAGTATTGATGTCACCTTTCAGTGTAAACCATTTGTAGGCGACACACATACTATTTTTATACGTGAGATCTAAAATAAATAGGTATCTCAAAATGCTTTCCTATTTACTATTTAACATATTTTGTTATTAAATGAATGGTTTTTAAATAGGAACTAACTAGTATGAAACAATACACATACAATTTTAACGTTATTTTATCATCACAAATTAAGATTAGATACTTATTTGTTTTACCATTCAATCCTTTAAATATGTTGCTGGCTATCTTGCATACATGAATTCATGACATGATTATCTAATTTTTCATAGAGCATATCTTAATAAAGGGCATGATGACTTGGGGAATCTCAAATCCCCTACAGATATGTTCACACACATATCCTAGAAACATTTATTGAGTTTCCTTATGTTCAACACAAAGAAGGTATTATACATATAATGTTAGGAAAGGCATTGATTAAAATAAGAATAATATACCTTCTTTGGCTTTTTTTCACAAAGCCACCTCCTTAAAGTTAGAATCCACAATCACTTGCTATGGACTGCAAAGGAGAATATTTAATGTTTAGGAAATACGACACAGAAAATATGGAACGTATTACACCAATAATCTCATCTCGTTGAGTGAACTTTGGAGTGTTTAGTACTTGTGACTTTAGGCTGATTTTGATCCCAATTAAATGTAATAAATTAACTGTGTTTTGACATATTTCTATGAATCTAGATTATTGTCTCAAAAGTAATATTTGGAGTGTGTTACATTTTGAAACATATAAATCTTTACATTATTTCAAAGTAGTTTTAATGTTGAATAATTGTGATTGTTTTACAACAAAACCAGCTGTTTGGCTTTAGGTTAACAACTTTGGCTTTTAAATAGTAGGCTTGGATAGTATGTTTCAATAATACACTTTAGTTGTTAAAGTGTGTAAAAGCTCGAATATGTACCGGTATCTAACTAAAAACTTTTCATAAGACTATATAACTATAGTTGATAGGTTAAAAATAAATACAATGTTCAAATAATGGAATATCATTACTGTATGGACTCAAAAACTTGCATAAGGGCCAAATGTAATATTTACTACTTTTTGCTTCTTAAATTGTGATTATCTTACACCATAAAGTCATTTAGCCTTTAGATGAAATTAGTTTTAGAATGTAAAGAAATTTGTTTGCACCATTGAAGCATATAAGACTGATTTGTGCTCATCTTTATGTAGATAGACAATTTTTACTTTCTCTTGACACAATGAAGGGAAACGTACTATGCTCATTAAAAAAAGTCCAATTTTTTTTTGAAAACTATCAATTCCCCGAAACTGAAAAGGTGTTTTTTTTGTGATGCTATCTTCTTGTGTGTCTATAGCTAGGCCTAGAGCTGACACCATTTTACTGATCAGGCTAAAACTTAGTATATAGGGTTTTTATAAGCTTCCCCCGAGGAGTTTTATGAGTTGGATATCTTAGCATAAAATTGTGGGTAGTCTCGAAATCTGCTGTAAAGATTTTTATTAAATTTTGTATCTGGGCATTGTTTATCATTATGAATTAAATGGCTGATATAATCATCCCATTAACATAATTATAAGGGTAATTTACATAAGCAGATATTGCCAATTTTAATAAAATCTTTGCACGTATATGAGACATGAAATAACTCATTATTATAAGGTTGTAACAAAATTAAAATACCCTTTACTTGAAATATATCTTTATAAAACCAATAGAGGGCTGTACATAAATTACTTGAGGATATTTTTCATTATTTTGACCTCCCTTCCCCTAAATCTCCCTACTTAAGGGATCATAAGATTTTTCGTTCCACCCTCCTCTTACCAATCTTTCGTAATTTTCTTACGATTTGGTAAATTATATTATTTTAGATAAAAGGCTTGGTGATGTGAAATTATAGAATAGTTACCGCAGTAAATTAGGTGTAACACATCATAAATAAATGACTTATTCTAGTTATGTATAGCTGTGTATGTCTATAGACTACGCTTCAGGTGCAACCTTTTTTAAGCGTTTTTTTTAGATTTTGTCTCACCAT
>CABFOW010001924.1:85137-113634 GCA_902141385.1 Timema californicum
CCCCCATGAAAACAAAAGAAATTACTGATCACTTCCACCCAAAGATCCTTACATAATTCTTGAATGGTCCCTAGCTTCAGAGCTATTGTCAATTTTTTTTTATATAATTGAGGTCTCTGAAAACGAGAGTTTATTATTATACTGTTTGATGAAACTATGTAAATCTGTAAAATATGAATAATGAACAATACATTTATTTCATTTATGCCTGTTGGTGGAATGTGATGCTCTTTTTTTCTATCATGTATCTTCAAAAAATGTATATTAACTGGTTTCACAAATCTTACGAGTTTTAAGTAAATTTTTCCATTTTTAGACAAAGGAGAGAGAAAGTTTGTGTGGTGCACCATACCATTTATTTATTGAGGTAAACCTAGTTATTAGCCTTAATAATATGGACACAAGTTAATATTATACAACATGTAAACTTGTTTGTAGTTTCATCCTTATTAAAACATTATTTTTCACTTAGTGGATACCAAAACTGATAGCATAGATGAATCATCTATTGAAAACATTTATCTACAGTTAGTTACGGCCAAATAGTCCATTTCAACTGCTATTTAAAAATAATATATCTAAATATAAGAAGTATAAAACACAAATATAAAGATTTATTATATTTTCTCTCTTATATTAAACTAAATATTTATTTAATAATACTAACACGAGTGTGGATATACGAGGATGAGACATTATTGCTTAAAATTCCAAACTATAAGACCAATTTTTCCCGTAGAGACAATAAGGGATGTGGGGGAGTTTGTGGTTTTGTTACAAGAGCTTAATGGTTTCAAACATGGACATTTGAAATTTTTAGTAAATGTTCCTTTTTTGCTCTAGACCAGAGATAGGACCAAATTTTATGAAATTCATCAACCTGTAAGAGATGAAAAAGGGGGTTCAAAAGTTTTCAAAATTCATTGCGCGTTTATTTTTTGAACTAGTGGACATGGAGTCTTGAAATTTAAAATGAATGTTTCTTTATAGAATTGGGTGAGAAATTTTTAGCATTTTTCAAATTTAGTCTCCTAAAGGGTTGTAAAGGGGAAAAAAGGGTCAGTAAATTCTATGTCCTCTAATCAAGATGAAATTTGATATATGGGGTTTATTGGGTCACAGAATACTAATATGAAATTAATTTATGTACAGCATCCACAGGATAGGTCTCGAGGTGCGTTAGTAAACAGTTAGTTCAAGACTACCAAAACTATTTTTAAATAAATACTTTCCAGGGTGATAGAAGATTGAAATTTGGCAGACAACCAATGGGACCATTCCAATTAATTATAAAAGTATGAACATTTGTGTTTAATAAGTGGGATGCTAGGACTTAGGGAAAGGGATATTAACAGAATAAAAACCTTATATGTGTGCTAGAAAATTTAAATTTGACAGTCGTTTAAGACGACAACTCCTAATAACCAAATAAGCCTTGAAAATGGAAATTTCTAAATGATAGTTAGAAAAATGAGCTTAAATATTTACAAAACAAATAGAAACAACTATTTCCCATTGTGGTATAAAATTGAAATGTATAAGTAAAGTAAAGGGAAATGACAAATTACTATAAGTCTGTACATTTTAAATTTTAAATGTGACCCCGGGAAATAGAGCGTGGGAGGGGGTAAGGCGTTATAGAAATAAAAACAACTTTTAGCTGTGACAGAATATTTAAATTTGGCAAGTAGGTAGAATGACCTTTCAAAATAACCAAATAAATCTTAATATTCTAAATTCATAAGTGAAAGTCAGGGTGTCTACCATTCGGAAAAATCAGGGAAAACGGGAATTAGCCGGGAATTTGAAGTGATCGGGAATAAGTCGGGAATTTGGTAAATCGCAATAAAAATCCGGGAAAATGATATTTTTCTCAAAATATGAAATACAATAATCAGTAAATTATGTCATTTTTTTGTTTGTAGCTGTGTAATATATTTTTAATTCCTAGTAAACAATTTTAATTCAAATTTTAAAACTTATTATTATTAAAAAATATTAATAGANGGAAGTGACATACTTTTTAGTCGGGAATTTTAGGAAATGATCAGGGGAAATCAGGGAAAAGGTCGGGGATTTCATTGGTCAAATTTAGTAGACACCATGAAAGTTGATGAAATGGTAGGCGAAGGGGGCGGGCTCAACATTTACAAAAACTAATACTCTCAACTACTTTTCTGTGTGGTAGAAAGCTTAAATTCGTAGGTATAGAGACCACTCTAAATAAACAAAAAAATATGAACATTTGAAATTTAAACTATGGGAAATAAGAGAGGGGGAAGCCACAGCTAGAAATAACTTATGAAATGGGATTAAAAATTAAAATTTGAAAGCCAGGTAGAAATAAAACTCTAGATAACCATATGATTGTTATAATTTAAAAATTCTCAAAGTGGGTTTAGTGGTTAAAAACTTACAAAACTATTAGAAACAACCTCTTCTCAGTGTGATATAAAACTAAAATTCTGCATATAGGCAAATATACCTCTCCAAATAACTATAAAAGTCCAAAAAAAATTTAAAATTTATAATGGGATTCCAGGAAAAAAAGGGGAGTTTATAAACAAAATTAAGTATGGTAGAAAGTCTAAATTCTGCATGCTAATAGAGGTACGGCTTCAGATAACCAAATAAGTCCTAAATTTGAGATTTTGAAGTGGGAGCTATAAAAATGGGAAGAGGGAGGCTAAAATTTTCAAAACCAGTGGATAAACTACTTTGATGTGTGGTATAAAACTGGAATTTGTTAAGCAGAGATAGGGACCACCCAAATTAACTATAAAGTCTGAACATTTAAAATTTCAAAATGAGACTAGAGGAAATAGGGAAGGAGGGGCAGAGGAGGGGATAGGGGTGTACAAGTAGGAGGTAGAAAATTTAAATTTTTCAGGAATGTAGAGAGATAATTTCAAATAACCACAAACACATGTTAAATATTAGTTATGTTTAAGGAGGATGGTGATATAGGGGGTCTCAAATTTTAAAACTAAAAGACTAAACTACTTTTCAAAGTGTTAGATGATTGACATAAGTCAGGCGGGCTTAAAGACCAACTCAAACAGTATCAAGGCCTGAATTATTAAATTTCAAAATGAAGACTTGGAAAATAGGGAGGGATGATCCCCTCACAATGTTTACAAAGCTATATGAATACAATTTTTGTAGATAAAAAAAACTTGAAATTTCCCCATGCAATTTAATAATAAAACAGGTTTGAGTCGCTAGACAGGGATACATTGTTCACGTTAATTCATTTAAAAAGTTTCTCATCTAATGCTGCTATGCTCATGACAGATATTCAACAACTGTTATCACCAAGTGAAGGAAATTAAACTATATATTTCTACTGGAGCGACATTTATTTAGGCCAAAAAAATATTTTGATAAAAATACTGCAAAAACATTGGCATTTTCTTGCGTTTCCTACACTCTTGAACAAATGAAATTTCAAAATTGAAGCCCACGAAACAGTAGCGTTTAAAATGTATACAACCAAAATAGAACATTCTTTATGATGTGGTTAGGTTGACATTTGGTAGCCAGGTAAAATATCATATAATTTAACCAAATAAGTTTTAAAATTTCAAATTAGAATTGTGGAAGTTAAGGAGGGTGAGAGATTCAGAGGGGTTTGGAAATGAGAGTAAATTGCCAACTTTCCAAAGAAATATACTTTTATGCGCGAAAGAAAATTTAAATTTGCCAATTTGATAAAAGGACCATCTCACATAACCATAAAAGTTAGAAAGTTTGGAATTCAAAAATTTACTGCTGGGAAATGGGAGGGGCCTTTAAAATCCCCTAAGCTATAAAATATAAGTATGTTCCAAATGCGGGTACACTTTATTCTAATTAAACCTCCCTCATCTCTTAACACAATAGCGTAATTAATAGTACATAAGCGTATAACTTCAACGAATATTAAGGCACGGTGCTAGCAAAACTAACGAAATAGAAAAGGTTATAGATGTTGACTGCAAAAAAAACTTCTTTCTAAAAGGCTCTTTTTATAAAAATTGGACTATAGTAAGACATTTGGAACACTAAATTTGTAAAGGCAGAGGAAAAAAGTTTAAGTACTAAAAGTAAATCATCACACAAACTAAAGACTTTCTTAAAGTGGATACATTAGATTTACAAATATGTAGCTATTATCGCATACTTAGGAGCGACATAAGAATTAAAATAAACCAATTCAGGCGACATAACTTGGTGACCATGATTCTCTTTGGATAATAATGATGCTTCATATTTAATATGTTTCTTTAAAATAGTATTATTTAATTTATGCTCGTTGGTTAAATGTGATGCTTTTTATTTCTATGATCGTGCTTAAGTAAAGTTTGCATTGTCCATGGAGTGCGACGGCCACCCTGTGATTGCGCTTGTTTGTGCACACAGATTGTAGACTAGGTAATATTTTATTTCTATGATTTTTTATTTGTTAATTGCCATAACTGGTTTGTGATTGCCATGGTTAACTTAGGATTGTACATGAGGGACTTTCAAAATTATAACAGCTGGATGTTCACCAATAAAGTAAGTATGCTATAGTGAAATACACCAAAGCTCAATCTAGTACATTATGAAATCAAAATGACCAGAATATTATGAGATATATCAATTTCTAAATTTGTTTGGCACATATTTTAATCAAATTTCTGTAAAATATTATTTCTATATTATTATTGTATTCAGGGTGTCTACCATCCGGGAAAATCAGGGAAAACGGGAATTATCCGGGAATTTGAAGTGCTCAGGAAAAAACGGGAATAAGCCGGGAATTTATTAAATCACAATAAAAATCCGGGAAAATGATATTTTACTCAAAATATGAAATACAATAATCATTAAATCAGTAAATTATGTCATTTTTTTATTTTGTAGCTGTGTAATATATTTTTAATTCCTAGTAAACAATTTTAATACAAATTTTAAAAAATATTCAAATTTTAAAACTTATTATTATTAATAGAAAAACGAGTAGAGAAGGGGGGAGAGAGAGTTAGAAGGATGTTACATACATTTTAGTGGGGAATTTTAGGAAATGATCAGGGGAAATAAGGGAAAAAGTCAGGGATTTCATTGGTCAAGTTGAGTTGAGTTGAGTATTGATCTTTTTATGATAGTGATCATAATTTTAGTTTTGGTCAATGAAAGAGGGGTGAGCTGGGGTAGGGGATTACCGCTACCTGGACTATTGTACTCGGAGAGACTGCAGCTCTTAGCTCTCAGCTTGTCTTTCTCAAGAGGAACATTTTGAAAGTGAGTTGTTTTAAAGAATTATCACTTGAAAGTGCTATTATCACGGGATATTTTAAGTTCTACCTTAATTGAGAGGCGCAGCAAATCACCTGTAAGGCTGTGTATCTGTTATTGCCTTGTATGTGTCCTAGGCTTATAGTTTTCTTTCAAAACGTTGTTTTTGTTAGCCTTAAAAATGCTTAGTTTATTTTTTAACGATTTATTTTCAACTACTACTCCTCAGTCCCATATATAATATATCATACATCACCACAACTTACTTACTACCTGTTTTGGTTGTGCACATATATGATAATTACTTTAATGGGGTAGGGATCAACAAAAAAAACTTTAGACGTAATCAACCTGTATTTGCATGGAAGGAGAGGGAAAAACCACCTTCTGTGGACCTGATCAGGATTCAAACCTCGCTTTCCCTAGCACAAGCAGGCCAGTCTAACACAAGAGTGATGCCAAGTTTGTTTGACCATTGAAGCGAGTCCATATACTCTTTATCTTTCACAATTTTTTGGGAGGGTTGTAAGTAACTATAGTGTTGGCACTTTTAAAAAAAAAGATACATCCAAAAATTAATCAGACACCTTAGCTCAGTTAGTAGCGTGTATGTCTACTGATCTAAGGGTCCTGGGTTCGATTCCTGGCATAGCTGAAAAATTTATAATTGGTGAAATGTGGGTTAACCCTTTCACAGTGATGAATAAATGGCCGGGGACTGGATGTTGGGCCTGTCCTAGTCTTGAGTTAGATTATAAAGCATATGAATCTATGACAGGCCTAGCAAGCCGGTAGTGGAAAATATATTATGACTTGAATAAAAAAACTGACCCAGGCCACAAGCTAGAAACAGTAATGGATGTAAACAATTCAAAAAAATTTTGCCAAGCTATACTCAGATTAATGGATCCTTTTATGGGCACCCTCATCACTGGTTTGAAGGTATATTTCATATGACTCCAAGGTGGTATGTCAGAGCGGTTTTATTTTTAAAGAATTGTAGAGGTGCATGATGTACCCTGTGTATTAAGAGATGATTTATCATTAGTGGAGTACAGAGGCATGAGAGTCATCCTGCATATTGAGAACTGATTTATAAGTAATGGAGTACAGAGATGCAACCCGCATATTAAGAGCTTATTTATCACTAATAGAGTAAAAAGGCTTAAGAGGCACATTGAATATTAATATCTGATTTATCATTTAGTATATAGAGGTTTGAGATGCATTCTGCATTACTCTAGAGTTGATAGTAGATAGAGTTGCAATACACTCTCCTTCATATAAGTTATTAGAATGTTTTATATATATATATGAGAAAGAGCTGTGTAGTAAGTAAATCAGAACTATGTTCATGATAATTTATTTACAATCAAGTTATTTTATTTTTAGGGAAAGAAGCCCAGAGTTCCCTGCCACCTGAATCTGAGATCAAATAATGTCTCGGAACCAAACTTATGTATCACATAAATTCATAGTGGATTTAGTTTGCATATTATACCGTTAGTGCCACAAGTCATGAACCACTGGTGTCACAGAGGGCTTATGTTTGTGATGAAATAGAATTAACCAAACTATCAAAGTTTCCAGCCTAATGGCTCCAGAGCGAGTAGTTCATTAACTATATTGTAGGGTGCATTCATGAACCATGCCATGGCAGTGACTTATGTAAAGGGACGAGGAAGGTGTGGTAGGAACACTTTAAAACTATGTCGCTGAGGACAAAAGTTAAAAATAAAAACAAATGTAAATTTATTTGAACATTGGTGCCTTTTTAAAATCAATTTTATTATTAGCTTGTTACTATTGACAAACTTGAACTATTTTTTAATATCTATCCTCATATAAACATATCCCCCTCTCAAACATAGGTGATTAATGTTAAATGTGTATATTTTCAATTTATGGAAAGGCTTTCATTTTGAGTGATATCTACCCTCCAAATTGTGTAATGTGTATGTGGACCAAGGTTGGTTGAAAAGTTTGTCTAATTCAAATGTTCTATGAGAAACACAAATAGCACCCAAATGCACAAGTGAAAGAAGTCTCAACCCTTTCACTTGCTTTATTACTTGTATTGTATCAAAGCTTGCACATGCTTTACTGATTACATTGTAGTATTTATATATTATTTTCTTAAACCAACTTCCCTTAAAGTCAATAAGTGATATAGGAATTGGTTGCCAGTTTAATTAATCTTGTTTTATAATCTAATAATAGGCACTTTTTGGATGCTATTTCTGGTGTTATATTCTCATATACACGTTCACTCTCAATAGACCTCTCAGCTGGTTTGGTGGCCACATGGTCTAAGGCACTACTCTAACAGTAAACTAAACTGCTGATGACAAGCGACTGAGGTTTGAATCTGGCATTGTATGTTTTGGCAAGTAAATTTAGTCAAGTTTGAATTGGCTATTATTTTTTTTTTAAGTAAAATATAATTTATTTGAGAACAAGATGAAAATGGTTGTTTTCAGTTCTTCATTAAAAGTAAACTGATAGTTGTGGTCTTTTGGGTGAGTAAACAACCAATGTAAAACATTTTCACTTCTGACAAGACATTTGTTTTGTATTATCAGTCACACAATGAGCTTTAGAAAAAAAAAAATCGGAGTTATAAATATGCTTGGGTATGTGAGGGTAAGTTTTAATGGTTGTTGCTTACTCCCCTCCACTTCCAAAACTACCCTTATTTAAAAGGTAAAGCCTTAAAATTTGTCACCAGAGCTCAATAACATAGGGCATAACCAATAAACTTTTGCGGTGAAGAGTGGCATAACCCTCATCCTCATCAAGGGACCGTAGGCTTCTGACCTAAATGATGGTGAGAACAAGGGTCATTCAGTTCAAAAGAGTAGTGGGGGAAGCTCATTAAACATAAAACAATGCTATTTGGTAACATAATATGATTTTGATGTGTGACGATTTCTTGGACCTCTTAGATCACCCTTAATCAGTATGTCAGCCTAGTATTATTTGAAAAAAACAATGGCTCAACTGGTGATGTAGCATTTTACACGTACACATTTTAAAACTGCTGGACCCTGGCTAATAACTCAAATGTCAGTTTCATCAGCGTGGCTATCAGCGTAGCTCTCTCTTGACTAATTGCTCCCTGGGTCTTAGCCATGGCTTCCTGTTTTGATTTTGTCTCACCTGATTACGTCTTTTGCCGGTATTGCATCCCTCTTAATAGATCGTACTCCACTTTAAGTAATCATAGTTTTTTGTCAATTGTCTGCTGATCTTGATGAAATTGGTTCATTTCTGTCCTCATTGTCTTTATTTTGTCCTGAAATAATACCTCCACATGTTTTTCTTGACCTCTCTCGTGCTCTAAAATTCTGCCTTCTTGTTTCTTACTCCTTAATTCTAATTTTTCAGCTTGTTGAACTATCTCATCCATAAGATTTTTTTCTAACTTGTGATTTCATTTAGCCTGATTCTCATGATTAAATTTTATAACCCTTAGTAATTTATCCAACTTGGACATTATATCAATCTGATTGCCGCTAAATTCAGGAGTTGTCTCCTCCCTTAGCACATACTGGCTCGTCTGTCATTGTGGTAGTTAGGTCATTTGAAATGTCCTTAAGCATTTCAGCTTTAGTTACCTGGTTTTGTCACCTCTTGGCCACTTAATTGATTACCCAACTCATTGTTGGTTTCAATTTCCTCAAATATGACACCCCTAGTACTTTACTTCCAAGCTTCTTGGGAATGTCCTTGATAGGTTATAAATCTTTTCTTCCTTCCAAACATGTTCGCATTCAACCTAACCTCTATTACATGGTCATAACCAGCTGATCATTATACTGTCTCTGGTTGTCTCGCTATTCAGCCACTTTGAATTATATTATGCATAGTAACTCTCTCCAAGGAATTTACAAATCTTTCCCTAGCACTATCATGGATATGGTCAAATGCGCAATCATGAGAATTAGAATCCATATTTTATTCTGCTTCACATTTCCAAGATCCGTAAATAATGGTCCGTATAACGTCAATTTTACTCATCAATTTGGTAACTAAATAACCTTCCTTATGCTGAGTTGATGGTCCATTGAAGTCAGCTCTCGGTATATTAATGGCTTGGTCCTTGATAGATGAGGCTCGATCCTCAGTAAATTAGAAGCTCAATCCTCGGTTAATGGGTGGCTTAGCCCTCAGTTGATGGGTGGCTTGGTACTCTGTTCATAATGGCTCAGTCCTCTGTCATTGAGTGGATTAGTCCTCGGTAAATGAGTTGTTTGGTACTCGGTAAATGAGTTGTTTGGTACTCGGTTGATGAGGGGCTTGTTGTCAGTCACCATCTCCTTGTAAGTTATTTATTTCGAATATCCTCTATCTTGTCACTTTATGCACACATTTAACAAGCTTCTGAGTCACAGACACAAACATTTTAAAATTATTATTGCATTTGATAGATGGTAAGGTTGTGACAAAGAGAGGAGGTTTGAAGGTAGTTAATATTTATTTTTTAAATCGTAAGTGAGCCTTACTCCCAGGTTACAGTCCTATTTAAAACATTACGAATAGAATCTTCCAAAAGAAAAATCACAAACACTCTCATTTTCATATCTTAAAATATGGACCCAACAACCATTCTCCATGCCTTTACCCAATCTTCCCTTGGCCGAGCCCTATGTGTTCCACGAGAGAAACCAACAAAATACCTTACTTGAAAGATTGTATGGTTCTTACTGTGTGTATTTTGATGTTGCTCAAATTAAGAGCTGGATTTTCCTTGCCACATGGCAAGATGGTTATTGCCCATGCTAAAAATCGGTTACTGTCTACATGATTTCTTAAAAATCATATTGTTTATACTGGTTAATAAAAATTGCATCACAGTAAACAATCAACAATTGGAGGGCAAGGATATAAATAATATAAATTATACCCAGGTATGGCCTTATAGCATCTAAATATCAAGTTAGAATGAAATTGTTTCAGATATGTGCCCAGGGGCAGACAGACAGACACGGGGAAAGACAACATTGTGAAATTCAATTTTCGGGTTTGAGAGCAAATAAAACATACAGATTCATCATAATATTGAGGTCTAAGAGACACTCATTTACAATAATTTCTCTTTTTATGAGAAAGTAAATATTTAACTTTGGACCAACTCTGAGGGAAATCCCCAATCCAATAACCTGTTACATAACTATAAGAAAAGTATAAATACTATCTACCAGATAAATTATAAACTTATTAAGTGAACAGCAAGTTGCTCCCTTTTTAGCACAGCCATTGATTACGCGATGAAGTTGATGTACTAACCGATATACTCCTGAAATTATCTAGTACAGAGTGACAAAAAAAACTCATGGCTAAAATTAAAAGCTAAATGTTCCATTCTTATAATTGAAACATGACACATGAACACGGGAATCAAACCCGGGACCTTTGGCTTAGTATGCCAATGCTCTGATCACTGAGCTATCCAGGAATTGTCCCGTGCCCAGGGTCATTCTTCACTCATATTTTAAGGCAGAGAGTATGATGAACATGCGGAAATTGTCGGCTACAAATGTGTGATTTTATTAAAATCATGAGCTATCAGATAGCACAGCTATCTTTGACTCAGTAGTTGGCTTAGTGCTTGGCGTACTAAGCCAAAGGTCCCGTGTTTGATTCCCATGTCCAGGTGTCATTTTTCAATTTTCAGAATATGATATCTAGATGGAGAATTTCTCACTAAAAAGCATAAATAATAGCTTTGGCTATTTGATTCGTTAATATGTAACTCCTTACATTTATAATAATTGTACAAATGGCAGCAATAAGCCATCTACCGAGTCGAAGGTAGCTGCGTTATCTGATAGCTCGTGATCTTAATAAAATCACACATTTGTAGCCGACGATTTCCACACGTCCATCATACACACTGCCTTAAAATATGAGGGAAGAATGACCCTGGGCACGGGACGATTCCTGGATAGCTCAGTAGTTAGAGCATTGGCGTACTATGCCAAAGGTCTCAAGCTCAATTCTGGTGTCCAGGTGTCACTTTTCAATTTTCGGATTATGATATCTAGATGGAGAAATTCCTCACTAAAAAGCATAAATAATAGCTTTGGCCATTTAATTCTTAAATGGCCCATGTTAAACTATCTTGTTTCCATTTTTAACTAGACTAACTCTAATATAATTAACAATAATAATTTGTCTAAGTAACCATTTGATGATATAAATAGGAACTAATTTACTATGCAATTTGCTTAGGATGCAAAATCATCTGGAGCTCTGAAAAAGTCAAGTCGCTATCGCAGCCGATCTCTTTCTGCCTCATCTACGGATTCCTACAGTTCAGGTATAAAAATGAATTTCTGCTTAGAAATAGTTGAACATTATTTCATAAAATTTGTATATTTGGTTGTAATTATGTACAGAAATTAATATATCAGACTTTTGATTAAAATGTCCACTAGTTTATGACTTTAATTTTAGAATGTTGAGAATTTAATTGCTAATAGTGACTAAGGTTTTATTTCTCACCATGATCTAACATCATCTAAACTATTCATACAAAGAAAAATAGCAATCTTTTAAAACAACAAAGTTAAAATATATATGGAATTCATAATTTTTTTCTGTTTGGAAAAATTATTTTTTTAATCTTATATGCTCAAGCAATAAGCAATTGCTAAGTTTGTAAATTTTTAATAGGGCATCATAAAAAAATATTATAATTCCTACTCAGTAAAGTTATGATTCTTGTCAGAACTCTTAAGAAAAATACATGTTAGCTGTTTTTCAAAAATTTTAGAAAATCACAAATCATCATATTGCTTACAAACATTATTTTCAAATATATTATTAGTGATATTAATTTTTTATATCAAACAAAATCATAGTGATCTTCATATCCAGTATACTAGTTAATATTAGTTTCTTCTACTTTACTTCACCCACTTGTGTTTTGTGACTGGAAGGTTAGCAAATGAGGGACCCACTAAGATCCAATAAATAATTTTTTAAATTCAATTTGTAACTACAAAAATTGGTTAATTCTAGAGTATTAACTTAACACTATTAAATTCTTAAACCAACCAGTTTTGAAACAAATGACCAAAAAACCAAGAAAACTGAATTTTTGATTGAATTTTGAGCATCAATGGAAAAAGCCCTAAAAAAGGTGCTTGGATTTACCTGTCTTTTGAGAATTTAAAAATAATAAGAGCCTTTATTCAAAGGTTTGAACAAATCAAGCTAAATGAATTTTCCTGAACTAACTGGGTATTATATTTCCAGAAAAATCACTACCGAACATTTTTCCAAACTGTCTGGTCTAACTAATAAAATTGTGGTTAGCATTCAGACAGGTAAACAAATTTTTGACAGATACAACAATTACTAAAACAATATTAGTAAATTTAAATGTCAAGTTGTGTGATCTACATTTGTCATGTTTGATAGATTGTATTAATAGCTATAAAATAGCTGTAATATTATGGTAAAATAATATCAATGTTGGCCATAAAAAGTTTGTCTTTTATAAAAATATCTTTCTTACAGAATTGTACTATTAATTTATGTTGCTATTGTGTGAGGTGTAGCCAGTAGTGGGGGAATTGAGGGGTGTTCCCCTCTCCCACCGGAAATAATTCCCCTCCCCCTTCCCCATCAAGGTATACATTTGTCCACTATAGATTTATTTCACTCCTCCAATTCTTGAATATGAATCTAAAACCTCAAACTCTAAATGACTTCTAGAGGCATTCATTTTTGTAAAATTACCAAAGAAGAACCACTTCAAACAATTTCTAATGGAAATTAAAAATAAATTGCCAGTGTAATATTTTCTAAAAAGCGTCTATTTTTTTTTTTAAATTGCTAGAAAAGTACCACTTTAAATGTATTCTAGAGGAATATTTAAAAAAATGCAGTTGTGGATTACGCTAAATAACTTGTAGACACATCCAATTTTTAAAAAATTGACGAAAGAACCACACCAAATCGCTTTTAGAGGCATTCAATTTTCAATTATTTGCCACACTTCAAATAGCTTCTTGAGGCATTAAATGTTTAAACATTTCCAGACATAAACTACTCTCATTAGCTTCTAGGGTCTCCATATTTAAAAAAAAATTAATGGGAAGACTTAAATAGCTTTAAAAAAAATATAATTTACAGAAAATTTCCAGGTGAAAACCACTATTTTATCTAAAGGTATCAAAATTTCAAAGATTGTTTTGGGAAGGACCATTCCAAATAACTTGTAGAGGAGCCTAATTTTCAAATAAGTCCAAATAAGGAGCACTCCATATAGCTTGTAGAAGCGTCTAATTTACAAAATGTCTCCAAACAAGGACTACTCAAAATAGCTTATAGAAGCGTATAATTTTCATAAACAATCAAACAAGAAACACTCCAAATAACTTGTAAAAAAGTTTAGTTTTTAAAAAGTGTTCAAACGAGGGCCACTCCAAATAGCTTATACGGGCATCTAATTTTCAAAAATTTTCCTATGTATCCTTACCTGTGGAACAATTTTTATTATTATTATTTTTATTATTTCTCTCCTACATAAATAACATTCAGCCATCATTAGTTGTAGCACATATATACACATACTCCTGTTTAACTTGTCTACACTATACTCATTACTGAACACACATCACAAGTGGATTAATGACTTTCTGACCCATATTTTACAATTTTAAAATAATTTGTGACAAGGATATAGGGTAGTACCATATTTGTACCCTGAATCTTTTTGAGGAAGGGCCTGTGGTGGCTCATGGCAAAATCTCCCAAGCAGAGACTACCTATCTTGAAGTAATTTAAAACATAATTGAGTTTGTAGGGTAATGACATTATTATGTTAGCTTTCAATAATATACTTATATAGGAATTGTGTAGAAATAATTATTATTAATAATCCTGGCTCAAGAAATATTTTCATTTGGAATCATTTTTTCAAAGTTTCACAACCGAAGGAAAAGCCTTTTGAAAAATTGGGAAAAATCATTAGTTTTTTCAGGAAAACTTAATGTATTAATTATGTATAGTTATATGTTATAGAGTTTGAGTGGCCACCCGGTTTCCTTTCCATAAACTTATATCAAATAGAAAAATTTCACAAATAATTAATCTAATCTCAGAAAAAGAATTTTCTCGTGTTTCCTAAATTCCATGTAATCATTAAAATCCAAATCTGTATAATTTCTACAATTATTAATTCTTACTTTTATTTTAGCATCGTATACTGGAAGCAGTTCAGACGAAGACAACATCTCTCCCAGGGAAAAATCTCAAAAGAATAGCAAAGCATATACAGACTTTTGCGTGAAAAATATTAACCAACATGCATTTGGCAGAAGAGAAATTGAAATTGCAGAGCAAGGTAATTTTTCTTTTGCAAACATTTAAAAACTTATTTTCTTTATATGGAAGTTGTATGAATTGTTAGAACAACTGAGTATTTACAATGCCTATTAAATCTGATTATAATGATATTATTAAAGTTGAATGAAAATATTTAGGTAGACTTTTTTTAATCACTGCGTCTTATCGCCTGTTTAGATTATACACATATAAGATAATTACTCCAATGGGATAGGGACAAGGAAGCTTTTTAGAGGGAATCTACCCACGTTTGCATGGAAGGAGAGGGAGAAACTATTTAGAAAAAACCAATCCCACTAGGATCGACAGGGAATCATACCCAAATCTCCCTGTCATCAACAGGCCAGTCTTACACTAGAGTAACACCTTAGATCATTCAGCTACTTATGTGGATTAAACTTTTTTTAATTTTGGATTAATACCACAAATTTTTCTTGTCAAAAAATAATTTGCGCTAATTTTAGAACCCTCTTAGCTAAATTTATACAAGTCGGTCATGTCTTGCCTAAATATTTTTACCCTAGGAATGAAAAATGTTTGTTATAATTTGATGTGGGAAGTTCACTTTCTAAATGCAAAGAAAAGTTCAAGTAAAGCTTGAAACATATAAAGCAAAGTTGAAGTCAAAGTACAAGGGTTTTGTGGTTGTCACATAACATTATTTAAAATTGTTTTATTATATATTAAGTGCATCTAATAAAGAGAAAGTTGTAGAGAAAACCCAAATCACACATTATTTTATGCTGAGAGAAAATTATTATTATTATTATTATTATTATTACTATTATTAGCACCGCATCTTAATACCCGTTTGGGCTATACGCACTTACGTTAATGTGTAATGGTAGGGTGATTGTGAGATGAAATGAAGGACCTACAGTTTAACGTTGAATCCGAACCACGGTGGAGGCCTGACACGGTGGAGGCCTGGCATTCCCCACATTCACAAGATGTCTTGTCAGAGGTGAAGGAAGGGTTTGGTAATCAGATAAAGAAAAAATTAATATTGAATTGATAACAATGATGATTAAACAATCAAACACCATTTAGGTGTGCACTAAAATAATGATTGCAATAAATTGATAACTCACAACTGGTATTCTTAGGTAAGTTTCAAATAGGTTTGCGTTATTTCTCCAGGAAGACATTAGTTTATACATTCCCAACTGTTATCAGTAGGGTGATTCATTTGTATTAAGCTCAGCTGTGTTATATTTATTGTTAGGTTTTCTTGGTGGCAACCCTTGGTGGGCTATCAACAACTGAGCGCTAATTTAAATCGTTAATATAATGAAGTAGGGCTGAGGGAGATTTCTAATAGTAGGTGCACCAGCATTTGCTCGAACATGTGAAAAATTGTTTTTATAAAACGACCCCCGGCAAATAATTTGTTTAATGGTTGTATTACACAAATATTTTCTAAACACAATTATTTTACCAACACACAACCTAACCTCTAAATGGAACAATCACAACTTACAATCCCTTAGCAAACAATTTGCCAATGCTAAATATTCTATCATGCCGATATTAGAACATGGGACTCAAAGCTCAATACACATGCACACTACTGACTGGGCTTAAGTTTCAGACTCGTCCAAGTGAATTTGGCTTGGATTCAACTCCTGCATTGGTTACCAACGGTGACAAAAAGTAATGAAAGTATAACTGTTTGATAACTGCACAAAACAAAATTTTTTAATTTGTTAACACAAAATCATATATATGAGTTGTATTAATGTCAACTATCTTCAAAACTCAGTTTAACATCTTTTTGATAAAAATTTGTAGCTATGCCCATGGGTGTGTGTTATCTGACTTGACTTTTACTCAGGTGACGGGTTTAATACCCAGTTCAATGCAAATAGCATTTTTTAACACTATGATTTTTCATACTTGTTCTAGCAAATACTATTTTAAACCTACAAATTTCACTAATCATCCTTTTTTATTATATTTAATGGTTCTAGTTGTTATAAGCGCAATGTTACTAAAGTGTAGACCAATACTAAATAAACAAAATTACTTAGACAGCAAATAAGATAACTGAAGGTTATAACCACTATCATTATGGTTAGGAATTAAACTTAAGGTCTTAAGGCTTAAAGTCTACACTAATACTTTTCACCGGCCACCCCAACTTCATCGCAAGAAAGTAATAAGTCTTCTTAATCGTGGTCTTGCTTCCAGATAAAATTATGGAGTTGTAGTGCGGCTAAATAACTTCAAAGAAACTTATGGTAGTAAGAAACCCGCTTATTTACTATTGTTGAATACAAAGATGCCAAAACTCTTGACTACTTGTCTAATTGGTAAACATATTTGGGAAAGAACGAAGCAAGAAAGTGAATTTTTTTTAAGTACATTGGCCTTGACAGGTTTAACTAGGTTTAAAAGCTTTGGGTCTTGAACATTTTACATGGGTAAATTCATTTTAAATCATAGAATTTAATTTAATGATATGAAATATTAACATTATGAGTATAATGACTTAGGGCGTTAAACTCGCATTTCATTTGACTGTTATTGACAAGGGCATCAGTGTTTTAATCCCACCACTGTGGGTAGTTTTCTAAATTGGATTTTACTGTTCTAATACCATATTTTTTTCGTATTAATAGCTTGTCTAGAATAGTACATAGAAGCGCAAAAGCATGTCAGAATTGTCAGCCTGTTCGTTTGAAGGAGATGGACATGTCCGTCTCCTATGTTATCTATTTGCACTTAGCGTATCAGAATTAAATAATGGTGTAATGGTGGCGGTATTAAAAAAGGTTTTTGTTCTAGGAAAATATATATTAAAATATTTTACATTTTACATTTCTTAATATATATATATATATATATATATATATATATTATTTTTTTATATTTAATTTTCATTTATGTACTTAAATATGACATTGCTGATGTAGTAATACTTGTAATTAATTTTATTCTATTTAATACTTTTAAATACACTTTAATGGGACTTTGATATGTAGTTATAACATTTAAAGCTATGTCGTCCAACATTTAACTATAGAGATGGTCCTTGTTTAAATCAAAAACAAACCCAACGTGTCTAGTAAATGCACCTGCAAGTGCACTTATCAGCGCATATCTGAGTGATTGTAGACATTACCTCTAAAGTTGCTATCCTTATCCCTAACCCATAGCTAAGTCATTTATAACCAGGATGGCAGATTTTACCCTAAATGCTTTTTTTTATCTTTTCATCTTAAAACTTGGACTTTTATTGTTTAAGTATATTTTGGGGGATTTCAATAATAATGTGATAATTTATTGTGCATTAAAATCCCTATTTTTAATAATTAGTGCTTGTTTTGCAAATAAAAGCCTTAAAATGCCTTTTCTTTCTCTTATTTTTTTAAATTTTTTTTCTAAATACTGGGAAACTATCTAGAAAATCTCTTACATACCAATAATGTGTACTCTCACTAAGCCTTTACTCGCACTTTCCTTATTCACCAGCACCTTTATGACAAGCGGTATTCCCTTGCACCTCACTCTCTGGGACCTTTGCCTTTTTCCTCACTCGTTAGGCTAAGTGTCTCTCCTCCAATAGTGTACTTGCCATTCGGAAACTAAATCAAAATGTCTCATCCCCTTGGATGTTTTCAGGAGGTAGTAACAACCCCTGCGTCCAGCATTCAGATAGGTTCAGAAAAAGACTATTTTCTGACCCACGGGAGTGTCAGTTCAATTGTTGTGTCTTTTGTAACATAGCTGTTTGTAAGATATGTTTATCTATTTACTATTATTATTGGCATTGCATTGAACTATAGTTGTTTATTTAAATGAATCAAAATTGCCTAAATATAAAACTTGTAAAAATGTGTTATTCATTTTGTTGATTGGGGATGATACAAATTTGATAAGGTATGGCAAAATAATTTCTGGTCAAGCATATTCCAAAGAAGTATGCTATTGTTTCAATAAGTTTCAAAGTTCATTAAAAACAGTTCTTCTAAAGTTGGTTTTTATTAAATATTTATTCTATTGTTGTTAAAAAGTAGGCCTAAACCACAATTGTTGCTTAACATTCAAACTAAGTTCTATTTCTTATTAATGGAAGTCAAAGACAAACAAAATGGAAATGTGTACAAGAAGTGGTGTAGCGTGGGTTGCCAGCGCCAGGGGCAAGGCAAGTATGGCGCCCCCTAATCCGTGGACCTCTAGCACTCCCTGAGTCTCACCCAATTCAGAATCAAACTCCTTGGCCCCTAAGCACATGTATTGTATTTCATGAAAATACTTACTTATTAAAGTAAAATTAATTTAAAGCTAGTGTACTTTAATTTATTTAATAGCTCCTGGTTTTAATTTGTGCAAATTTTTCAAAAACAGTATTGAAATTACATTGAAATCGCTCTCAATTCACATTATTGCTGGGCTACTCAGTCTTTATTGACTCACTGTAGATATGTTATGATTAATTTAAGTTTTGAGACACTTCTTTCATATTTGGCTGTTGAAACAATGATAGTTAAAATGATTCTAAATGTCACAACAAATTTAGTCAAACTCTCTTGCAACTTTAACCTGTACAGCCACCAAAGCAAATCTAGAGCTGTTCAGTTAGCAATTGATTCATCAGAATTGACTTACATATACAAGACAATGTGGCACCGAAGGTGATATATTACGGCATTCATAGCTGCAGCGTTCAACTCTGTGTACTTAGCACATGCATGCTGAATTTGTTTATTAGTAAAATCATCTTTTTCAGCATCTAACAATGTCTGGATTTGCAGGAAAGCAAATCACTTGTGAATTGTATTCATCTATTTTGTACATGTGGTAATTTCTGCCTTAAGCTGATCGATTTTTATATTTGTTCTCTGCGGGTTTCTTGTACTAAGGTGATCACAATTTTGCTCACCAGCCATCTTCTTACAGCTTCCAACTCTTTTATCTGTAGGAATGTTGTACTTTTGCACATCTGCAGCACTTTCTGTTGCCTTTGATACTAGAGTCTCGTTTTTCCTGGCAAAATACAGCTAATGCTTTCATCTTAAGCACATATTGGCTAAGCGCAAGTCCTTCTTGCTGTAGGTAGATCTGAGAATCTTTCACTTCGGTCAGTGCTGGGTACCAAAAATACAAGAATGAGAAAAAAGAATAGGCCATGATGCAAACTAACATACTTCCTGCATCACCCTTGGTTTGAGAGGTTTCGTCTGGCCCATCTCTCAACACTTCCAAAGCATGATCTATTATTTCTTTTGTATACTTAGCAAGTATGCTTACAACTTGATGCTTTTAACTCCATCTTGTGTCACATAATCGCTTTAAGTGAATTGGTACATGTTCCTTAAGAACATCCCTCCTATGAGTGGAGCCTGAGAAGAATGTGTACACCTTTTCCACAGTGACAAAGAAAGTCTCAGACTTTGTCCCAACACCAACTGCATGCACACCAGCAAGGTTGAGCAAATGGTTTTTACATGGCACAAACACTGCTTTAGGATTAATATCCAAATTAGGTTTTGAACACCACTAATGTGTGTCCAGCCATTGTCGTATCCTTGACCATAGCAGTGCTCCAGCTTAAGAATATACTCCCACAACTTGTCACAAATCTGTTTTATAATGGCATCAGCTGATTCCCCATGTAACTGAATAAAGTCAATGTAAGACTGATTTTACCACGCTGACTTTGATATCTTCAATGTGCACATCGAATAACTTTGGACATTTGGTCAATGTGAGAAATAAATACCTGGAGTACTATCAAACACGATAGCAAAATATGTGGTCTTTGCAATTTTTTGGAAGATGGCTGTTCTAATCAGATCACCGAGCAGGCTGCTTAACTTTATGAAGATGCTGACTGGCAAATGGGTCATATTTGGCACATAACTTAAAAGTTTCTAAGAAATTTCCACAATTACTTTCTACGCTTAGATCTTCTGAGTGACCACGTAATGGTAAGGTTTGCCTGGCCTGATACACCACCATCTTCGCCATTAATGTCATTGCATGAAAGAAAACAGCAAATCACAACAATCACAAACATATTAAACTTCATTGATTAAAGCCGTACAATTATTTTACCTGGCAGAGAAAAAAAAAATCATCATTCAAAATTTGCCACCCTTAATATCTGCCACTGTTGCCATGTGCCTACTAGGCCTATGCGTAAATTCGCCCCGATTAGTAAATGATCATGAACCGAGACACTGTTTCTACAAGCTGTATGTGAAATATCTACTACCTTTTTCTTTTGAAATTTTGCACCCGGGGCAACCGCCCCTAAGGCCCCCCCCCCCTCCTCCCTCTCCACGCTACGCCACTGTGTAAATGATCATATCATAACAATATTATCTAAAAAATGAAATCTTAACTCTTTTGTTAGGTTATTTTTTTGTTAATTTATGGATGAAAATTTTGGTTCATAATATTTAGCTTGTCTTAAGTTTTGCCTGATGACTTCACGGGATAAAATAGGAAGAGCAAAACATAACAATGTCTAATTTTATATTGTTTGCATTCAATCATTTTTTGACCAATGAAATATGTAAGGTTCGGTATAGGGTATTGATACTCAAGGAATCATCTGTTCCCTCTGATTTTACCCAGCAAGCTCTTAGGGGGAAACACATGAAATTCTTGGAAAACGTTTTTATAATATTTCTATGGCTTAGGTGATGCTGATTCCAAATGCAAGCATCAGCCAATTATGGCATCATTCAATTATGGCATCATCGGCTAAGCTTATTATTGGAATTTGATTTACCAATTTGTAGAACCGATCTTTTGTTAATGGCCCGCATATGTCAAGTACTGGTGACTCATCATTGTTAAGCTCTTGGTTGACAACCTTGTCCTTTGTTCTTTTTATACTAGGGGGGTTGGTTGTACTTGACTAAGTAAACAGTTACTTCTTACATTAATAACAGGGGGAGGAGGAGGGGATTGGGTTGAGAATAGATAGGTAAGCAAATGAGACAGATTGTTTGAGTAAGAGAAGAAGTATGGCAGATTGGAGGTCATTTATCTTTGAAAGGTCAACCATCAGATGTCAGAACTTAGAAAGGAATATTCAAGGGAAACTAAAACTGGGGAAGACACAAAGGCAACTAAAACTAGGGAAGGGTTAAAGGAAGCTATGACTGAGAAAGACTTAAGGAATCTACAACTAGCGAAGATTTAAGGGAATCTAAAACTAAACTCCTCAACTGTTTCAAAACTGCATCATGGATTCAGGACTTTTCATTTCAATACTTGAATGTATTAATCAGTAGTTACTTAAAACATTATTTGATGATTAATTATATCTCATTAAATTCCATTTAATTTAACGGAAGACATATTTTTTTCTTATTTTATTCCAAAACTAATATACTAGCCATAAATGCATGGATTTCAAAATAAAAATGTTCATATGGAACTATTAAAAAATTAACTGTGAAATAAGAGGAGTCAATTTAACTTAACCTAATCATTTGAAATCTGGTAGTGTTAATGCTAATGTTAATTATACTTGAATTAATTCTAAATTTTTTATCTATACTTATAAGCAGATTGCACAAGAAATAAGATAAAATTAAAAACATTTCTAATATATATGTATATATGTTTCCTTAACATTGTATAAATTCAATAACTACGTATTAATATGTAGATAGAATCATAAACTAAAGCTGGGTGGTTAATAAAATTTAATTTACTATAGCATACATACAATATTCAAATAATATTCAAACAACTATTTATCCTACCATTTAGGATACTCATATTTGTTGTGGAAGGACTGTACTATTATTTTAGCATTGTTACAGGGGTGAAGTCCAACAACAGGGAGGGAAAAATGTTAAATATTTTAGTACTGCTAATTTGGTATTCAAAGCTTAGATGTTGTCAATCATTCTAGCTTATCTGATGTAAGTTGAGGTAAGGGAAATATTTTTTAAAGCAGGAAATATTTCAAAAGACAACCTTGCTTTGGAGAATGCAGAGTAACATTAAAACTGTGAAGCTATTATTTACTTTAATAATTTCGGTTTAAGAAAATTGAAAAATAAAATACCATAAGTAACCTAAATAAATATTTACTAAGATTCTGGTTCGGTTTATTTTCAAAAATGTGTAATGTGTCACAGCTATCAAAAAAGTCATAGGTTATCAGTTCTAGTTTTACTCTTTGGTATTTAATTGTATGTTAGATAAAAATTTGATAACCTGAGTTGCTTGTACCAAAATATAAATACAGAAATTACAGCATTTAACTATTTAAGAAAGTACCCTTGCATAAATTGTCTTAAACATAATAATAATTTTGAGCTTATGACAAGAAATATAATTTCATTTGTTCAAATTATTACATTATGGTAGCAGGCCACTATAATTATATATTAATTAAAACACAGCTACATTTTAAAAACACATTACCTTGAGAATAGCAAATAAAATGAAACACTTGAAATTTAATATTGGCCTAATTCGATATATATATCGAATTAGGCCAATATTAAATTTTAATTGGTGTATGAAGGGTTAAATTAAGGTAGGAAAGGTGAACATTAAATTATTTAGTGTTTAGAGGAGGCAGAGCCAAAGTAATAAATCCACCTCTGGTCAAGAATGTACAACACTGGGAGACTGTAATATTGATTTCTCAGCTGATTCCTGCACAACAGCAGTGGTAAAACGCGCTCACCAATTAGGGCTCTCAGCTCTTGCTCTAGTGACTAACTCAACACTGGCTAAAGTAAACTTTCCTTAATTTTGAAGTAGTTGTGATTTTCATAATTTTAATTACCTTAACTTATCCACAACTAAATTATAAAGATATCCATATGTCAAAAGAATTTGAAACTTTTCTCAAAAAGGGAGTTCATTAGAAAAGTTAGACATTGATTTTTGTCTTTTCCATTTCAAGTCTATGTGATTTTTACATTTCTGTTACCACGGTAAGGAAATAAGGTAAAGTAAGAACCCAAGTGTATATTTTTTTAATAAGAAACTGTCATTGTTACACTGTCATACAATTATTAGCTGACATAGCAAGCATTGCATTCTTTAGTTATCATTACAAAGTGTCCAACACCAGCCCCTCTGACTGACTCCATGCAGGTTTACGGTATATTTATTTTAATGGTTTAAACATTTACGAATAAATCGTGTGTGTGTGTGTGTCTGTGTGTCTGTGTGTCTGTGTGTCTGTGTGCCTGTGTGTCTGTGTGTGTGTGTGTGTGTGTGTGTGTGTGTGTGTGTGTGTGCGCACAGAAACAAAGCTCACACTTGATGTTACCTACTTGACCTAAAACACTGAAAATGGAGACATAGCTATACGGTGGGCCGAGAGATAGTACAATAACTTTATGTTAGTCAGAGTGAGAGCTAGTCATAAGTTAGAGCTGGGGTGCTAGAGGTGTTGGTGTGAATTTAGTGGTTTTTAATTCTTAGACTCGGGTCATTGTTTGGAAGCTGTTTTATTGACTCTGTATCATCCCACTAGACGTTCGAAGATAAGATACAATAAAATTTAAAATAATAACTCCATTCTTTAAAAAAGTATATTCTAGGGAGGAATATGAATGGTTTAATAAAACCTATAACTAGTTTAAGCCAAGCACATGTTCATATGTATGAGAAAATTTCCATTAATGTATATTTTTTTAAACTAAAAAGCACTTGCCTATATGAAACTACTTGTACGGTAGAGAGGTTAATTAATTACCTTTTAGATAATTGTATACCAGCTTAGGCTGTGAGTGAGACTATTAAATCTATACTAAATTGAGCTTCAGGGGCTATATTTACAATATTACAACTACATGGTAGACCTGAAACAATTATTTTAAAAACCATGCATCATTCTTATCAAGGATGTTACAGAATAAAATGACACTATACTGATAAACAGGTATTTTTTAAATATACATATGAAACTGAAGCTAGACTAGTTTTAAAAATGGATAAACTCTTGTTATTAACACCAATATACCAAACATTATAGAATGCCCCAGAAAGAGCTAAGAGCTAAGTGTAAAACAACACCAACCATTTAACAGATTATAACCAAGAATTCTTATTTATTTTGTTTAACATCTTGTCTTGGTCAAGTATTATAAAGCTCAATTCTTAAATGGCCTTCACTTTTGAAAGTTTACAGGATATTGGCTTTTATTCTAAATTGTTACTTAAATTTGAGCTAAGAAATTATTGAAATTAGTTTATTAACACACAAGTTTCCATAAATTAATAGTCGTAAGCATATTATTTCCCTCAAATGGCAAAATAATTATTTTAAATGTTTGTACATAAGTGCAAACACTCTCCGAGCTATTGGAATGTTTGTTATAGAAATGCCAGGAATCATGGCTCTCCGCCGCCGAGCAGGAGATGACAAACCCTTGAAGAATGCAAAAATAGTTGGGTGCACACACATCAATGCTCAAACTGCTGTAAGTTGTGGATGTGAATAATATTTAATTGACTTACTACAGTTTGCTATTTAACAGAAAAGTTGGAGGTGGGAGGAATTACTAATATGTATTAGGTTGGCCCATGAATCTAGCGCATATATATGTGTATATATATATATATATATATATATTCCCTTAATANTATATATATATTATATATATACCCTTAGTAATCATAATTTAGCGGTAAGATTTTGTTAATTATTTTATGATTTGTTTTTGCATTACAATAATTAAACTAAATAATATTTTGGTTTTAGCTTGCTATTCTTTATTGTATACCATATTAATAAAATTTATAACAACATTAGTATATAAGTGAATCCCAAAAACATATTTAGAATTTGCAATTTAATTTTAAAACTAGTTTATACTTTTCCCGGTGTACTAGGAAAATTTACTTGAATGTGTTATAGAATTTTAAGTTATTATATACATATATAATGTTATGTAGGTAAATTATATGTTATGGTGACTATGCAATGAGGTGACAATGTGACAACCCGTCATTGCTGAATCCTGACAAGACTAGGCGTGGTTCGTTGGCAGTGTAAAATGATGTAGACAAGCTATAATAAATGTTAAAATATGTATGTAGTTTATAGTGTCACTCAAGTCTTCAAAAAGTAAGAAATTAATATGATGATCACCGTTTTTCATCCAGCTCTTCTCTTGGAACTGACTGGCAACATAGCTGAAAATTTTCATAACTTCAAACAAAGATACACACTTATTATGGAAGAAGTAGTAAAAACAAAAGCTGAAGAATCTACTAAAATAGTAATTCTACTAAACTTGGTTTTGTGAAAATGAACTTTAAGTCTACAATACATTTAAATATGCAACAGGAGAAGATAAATATAGACTTTAAACTGCATCCAAAAGAAATTTGACGCTTACTGCCAACCACTAAAAATCTAATTTTTGAGATGTATAAATTCTTCGATGTCTGGCAGAAGAAAGGACAGACGTTTGATATAATTTTAACGGAACTACAGACAACTGCATCTACATGTGCGTTCAAGGGATAAGACTCACTCATCAGGGACAGGATAATCCTGGGTATCCAAGATAAGAACCTTAAGAATATGTGCCTCAAGATTCTGACCTAAACCTGCAGCGCAGCTGAAGTCAGCAGACTACCTGTGAAAGCCCTTCAGGAAAGAGATATGGAAGGAGAGAAAATGTATTATAAAAGTGTCAAATTTGTAAAAAGGCCTGATAATAATAGACCTGTTGGAAGTGCAAGTGCTCATAGCTATAAATGAAAAAGTGGGGTTACACACACAACCTCATAGCTTGTCCAGCATTTAGGAAGGTATGTTCTAAAAGTCACACAAACAGTAAGAACTAAAAGTTAATTTTAAATTTAATATGAGAGCAGAAACTAACATTCTTCACTTGAATGTGTACAGTAAACTTGTAAACCACCACAAGTTAACCAAAACTAATGCAATAATAGTAGCTTTTGGGGCCAAAAATAAAATTAAGCCTGAGGGAACAGTACCATTAATTGCTTTTTCTATAGGGAACAAAATCAATAGTTTACGTTTGTGGTAGCAAATGTAATTTCAGGACCTTTCATAGGTTTAAATTATAGGCTTTAACTTAACCTTTTAGCAAAATTAATAGTACATTATAATACAGAGCATGTATGCTAAGTAGATGTAATTGTGGAGCATAATGAAGTGTTAAAAGGACTGGGCTAATTTCCTGTCAAACTCAACATATGTTTAAAAGGTGATGCCATTCCAAAAATACATCATCCTAGACTTATATCTCTTAGCGCACACACTAAGCTCAAAAATTATCTAGAGGAGTTAAAAGTAACAAGATATTGTAACAGAAGTTACTTAACCTATTGAGTGGGCTTGTAGTTTAGTTATAGTGAACCATACATTAAGACTATGTTTAGACCTTAAAGATCTTAACATGGCCATCAAGAGAGAACAGTTTTTGATCCCAAAAGCAGAAGAAATAATGTCGAGACAAAATGGGAGAACTGTTTTTTCAGTTTTAGATTTGAAAGAAGAGTTCTGACACATACAATTAATGAGCCTAGCTCTTGTGTACTTTTAAATACACCCATTAGCAGGCATAGGTTCAAAAGTTTACCCTCTGAATTATGTTCATTCCCAGAAATTTTCCAAAAAAATGAAATTTAAACATTTTTTGTTTTATTGAGGGGTGTTAAATCTATCTCGATGAAAAACTAGTTACAGTTTAGAGTAGCCCAAATTGTGTCTAATGAGTGAATCAAACCGGTTCCTAATCATGTCAAAGACATTCTAAAGATGGATAGGTTTAAAAGAAAAAAATAGTTAATGATATTACTAGAGATGTCAAAGTATCTATCACAATACATACCTAACCTATCTAAGATAACATAATTTTTTCAGTATTTTACTAAAATAAATGGTACAGAGCTCCACATGAACTTTCTCACTCTATTGTTTATAAATTGAAATATTTACTTAAATTTCGTAATATAATATACACTAGCAAACCCGAGAACAAATGGTTTTAAATTTCATAATTTTATTTTTAAAGAATTAACGTCTTCATTTTTATATTTGGACCAATAAAAAATATCAATATAGGGTCCCCGAGGGTCAACATTTTGTATTAAAATTTCGACTTCCAGTTAAAAGTTTCATCTTTTTACTAAGGGATGCACATCTTATGGTTATCACATTGCTATTAAATTTCTCTTTTATAAATTTTGACCCATAAAATAGGTAATTATTGACTATTGAGTCTAAAATGAGTGATATATTCGTTATAGCCGATTTTGAGAGAATGGAATTTTTCTCTTTTCATCCTCTAGTAAACTGTTATTGATTTTAGGGTTAGACAGACGGTGTTGCAAAAACCACTTTTTAGGGTTCAGGGGAGTCATGAAACATTGACATCCATCAACATCTCGGGCTAGATTTTTTTGATGGTCGTAATATTCTACCTTAAAGTGTTGGCAACGTTAAAAGAAAATATGTTTATATATAGCTTGAAAACTTTTGGTTTTATAAAAATATATTTCAACTAAAAGATGTATATTATAAATAGATCCACTTGTATGCAATAGTAAGTAATTTTATATCTCAAAGACGGAGATAAAATTAAAAAGTATAATTTACGCATCAGACCGGAACCCTTAAAGTCATGTTGATAAAAAAGTTGAGAGCAGCTATTTGGTTTGTAATATTGATCAACGCTTAGAAATGAAATCTGATCAAAATCGTTAAAGCCGATTTTTTCTCTTTCCGCCCTTAAGGGAACTACCCTTAATTTTAGGGTTGGATATCCAATTCCAAAATTTCCTCAGGGTAAACCTATGAAAATCCTATATACCAAGTTTTAGCCCAATCGATAAAATATTTTAAGCTCTAGTTGGATGTACAGACAGACAGACAGACGGAAATTCAAAAACCCCTCTTTCGGATTT